>JBBPBX010021363.1:12795-24142 GCA_038048925.1 Garcialebias charrua
GGGTTGGGTGGAGGTGGGGGAGGATGGGGGGGGGAAGGTTGTTAGTTTCTGCTCTGAAACTAACATTTCATAATGAAGGATAAAACAGCTGAAACTGTTTGTTTTGTCACTTAGCAAAATAACTCATGATCCACTAAACGATTTTTTTGTAAACCTTCAAAAGTAATGAACGGTTGGACATTTACATTTAATTAACTTTAGTAGCAAACCCAATGAACCAAGCTTGCCTTTGCCAAATTATCTGGGGGAGGCGCAGGCACAGCTGAGGCATCCCAAGGTTGAGCTGAAAAATAAAATAAAAACTTATCAGATGCTTCGCTCCTCTCGACTCATTCTGCCATATTTTTTCTATTGACTAAAGGTCTATTTTCTCTATTTTGCCTTTAGACGGACAACCTTTTGTGCAAAGTATTTCTTAATACATGTGAGCTAATAATAACAAACTGGAAAACCTTTTAGATGCAGTTACACCTCCAAAATAGCAACTTCTCAGACACAAAAAACAAGGTACTGTACCTGCACATTCACTCTCAGAGAACAGAAAACACAGAAAGCAGGCTGCAGGCTCAGCTCGGGGGTGTGAAGGCCCACAGATAACAGACAGGAGCCGAGCTACACATGCACACACTGAGGAAAATGGGAGGAAGAAAAAGCAGAGGCGCAGGGCTCCAGAAACAAACATACACATAAAAATACTAAACAAATACAGTACATAATGACGCGTCAAATATAAAAATAAACGTTCCTGTCTTAATGTCTAAACGTCCAATTTAAAGGTCTGGCAGCCAGCCTCACATTTCTGGTCTTGGCGTGTTTTTGGCTGCACTCGCTTATAAATCACAGAAATCTTGGTTCTGCCAACTAGCGTGTGCGCAAAATTCGCCTAGTTATCGAAAAGCAGACACCTCATTCATAATTTCAAATCATCGGCTCAGGGTGATAGTTCCTGTTACTGTACTCAAATTGTTTTAAAAACGACATATCAACAAACACTCTTTAACACTCACATGTCTTGCTGACCTGTGTGGATGTCTGGAAATCTCCGGCAACCCGACCCTGACCGCACCATGGACAGAGGAAGCTGGCCAGAGACAAACCCAATCACTGGACTTTCTGTCATATTTACCGTGCCTCGCAGCTGCGCTCCGTTCAGAGGTCTTCAGGAGCAGGTGTGGGGAGAATGGGTTTTCGGCACCAAAATGATGGGGATTTTAAACCCCTGTTACCTTAATAAAAACCACACAAAGATAAACAAGAGAACAGTGTTAAATCAGACAAACAACCTTGCAAGGGGGAAGGGCTTTTAATGTCCTTTGAAACTTAGTTTGGTCTCAAATACATTGTCCTGCACAATTCCAAATTGTACTGGACATGACAAGCTATTTAAACAAGAAGCAGGTGGAGTTTGACAAGCTCTGACGTCTTACAGATAAAACAAACAAGTCATGGTTCTGATCAAACAAGAACATCTAGTCCAAACATTTGTCAAGGCTAGAAGACTGTCTTTTCTGTATCAGAGAAAAAGCAAACAACATGTTTGTACTATCAAATATAAGTGTTTAAAGGGAACAGAGAATATTTGATATAAGTGAGCTGGGTTATAATTATTGGGTCAGAGTAATTAGTTTTAGATGATAAATATTGAACATCTCCATCAATGGCAGTTTTTAGAGGCAGTGGAACATGACCAGATTGTAGAGATTGATTTATTATTTGAGTGATAAATCCACATTTAGTCTGTCAATGACATCTTCTAACACAAATGTTGAGTCACTCTGTGTGTCCAGCATTGCATATGTTAGTATTTCCTTGTGCGGCTCTTGTAATGAAGACACAAGTACTGGCACAATACTGGTGGTGGCAGAAGCATGCTGTGTTGATGTATGGGACACAACTCTGTGTGTTTCTTGATTTGCATGTTCTTCTGTGGAAGTGGAGCTATTTGTTGTTGTCTCCACATGTATTTCCTTCTTCTCTTCATGTAAGCAGGTTGGATGACGACGTCTGCATATATTGCATGTGTGTCGTCTCTTACGATCCTTGGCCACATGACCTTTTCACAGGCACCCAAAGCAGAGCCGATTTTCATGTATAAATGTTCTTTTGTCTTCAACACTCTTTGTGGTGAAAGTAGGACACCAGGTGATGCCATGTACTTCACTTTTACAAACATGGCAAGGCGATTTTGGTTTACAGCTATTTGTATCTTGTGTCTCCTGACTGGAACCTTTTTGTTGAGCATTTGTGTTGAAAGTTTTGGTTCTTGGTGTTCTGTCATCTGCAAACTTGAAATTTCCCAACAACGATGAGGTGATGGGATTACAGGCTATTTTTGCCTCTTTGCTCAAAAACTCTGTGAAGTATTTAAAATCTGGATAATCACCTGATTCATCAAGTTCTTCCACAACTATTCGACTCCACTTGCGAACAATCCATTCAGGTAATTTTTTGAGCAATTTATGGTTCTCTTCACAGTCATTGAGGATGTCTAGTCCCTTGACATGTGGAATTGCTTCTTTGCAGCCTTGGAGGAAGTCAGCAAACTCACGTAGTGCAAGTGAGTCATTTGCATTGATCTTTGGCCATCTTGCAAGCTTGTCGCAGAAAGCTTTCTGTATAATAAACGCATTTCCATATCTGTCTTGTAGGACTTTCCATGCTTCAATATATGCACCCTTTGAGTCTCGATAAAAGAAACCTTCGACAGCTTTGTGTGCCTCTCCAGCAAGATAATTTCTGAGGTAAAACATCTTCTCACTTGCTGGGAGGGGCTTTCTGTCAATAAGAGTCATGAATGACATCTTCTAGTCAGTAAACCTTAAAGGTCCACTGACATGATTTTTTTACTATTCATAAAATTGCTCAAAATATATATATTTTAACATTTAAATATGTTTGTTTTTGCAAACAAAATGATAAATCACTTTAATTTTGCTTTAAAAGTGATTTTGAACTTCAAGCCGTGTTTAATCATGGGAAAACCGATTACACACGAACGCACCATCTGTGACGTAGTGTGCAGAGTGTGAGGCAGAGGGCTCTGGTCTCTTTAATAGCGGACAATTTAAAACACGACAAATTTATCAATCTATGTGAAGATTTGAGCTATTTGTCTTCATTTTGGGAAGCAGAAAATAGTTTGGGTGATGGAACAAGAAACAACAGGATCTAATTTAGGTCTGATGCTGTATCAGACTTACCTTCATGTGGAGCTGCTCACACGCGCGCACTGTGACAAGCCCAGAGCTCTGCCTCTCACTCTGGACACTACGTCACAGATGGTGCGTTCGCGTGTAATCGGTTTTCCCATGATTAAACACGGCTTGAAGTTCAAAATCACTTTTAAAGCAAAATTAAAGTGATTTATCATTTTGTTTGCAAAAACGAACATATTTAAATGTTAATATATATATATATATATTTGAGCAATTTTATGAATAGTAAAAAAATCATGTCAGTGGATCTTTAAAGGATCCCCACTAAATATTGTGGGTTCAGGGACTGTTAAGCGACTCATACTTAATGAGCTGATGAATGCTTCAGCTAGATTGGATGTCTCTGGATTTATTGTCACCTCAGGAGCTGATTAGTAAGGTTGAAACGATGTAGCATCTGGATTGAAGCAGGGCTTATCTCTGGAAAAGACAGGGTTAGTTCTGTAATTAATTTCTTCTATTTTTTCAACATTGTTTCCACAGTTTTCAAATTCCTCATATGCTCTTACACGAGCTGTTGCTACAGCTATTTCCTTTTCTTCTTTTAACCGCTGCAGTTTTGCTCTTTCTTGTTCCAGCTGTTGTTGCATTTCCACTTCCTTTTGCTTCATTTCTGACAGCATTTTTGACTCTTTAAGTTTCCATTCATTTTCTAATTTTTGGAGCTGTGCTTGAATTTCCTTTGTGGCCTTTGATTGCTCCACTTTAGCAGCAAGCTCTGCTTGTGCATCTGCCTTGCTGTTATTAGTACTAGATGAGCTGGAATGTCTGCTTGAACTCTTTGATGACTTTGATGAGCGTATGGTTTCGGTCTGAGTGTGACCAAAGATAGATCCATATTCATTTTTGTTTAATATTTCTCTTACTCTTTCTTTCTCAAGATAGCTATTATAGTCTTTATCAATAGTTTCTGTACGATTGTTTATGAGGTCACAGATTTCTTTTGTGAGTGTAACACAGGCTTCCATCTTTTTGACAATCTCTGCTGTGGTGTTACTGTTACATAGAATGGGTTCAAAAAGGCGTTCAATTCAAGATCAACTGGACTTTATTTGTAACAGAAGACGTTTCGCTTCTCATCCGAGAAGCTTTATCAATTCAATGAACCAGACTGTGTGTGCGTGTGGATTTATAACAGGAGTCACGCACCATCATATGTAAATTGCAAGCTGAGGTAACACATACATGTAAATTGACAGATCACACCTGAAATCAGTAACACATACTGTATAAGGTGTGATCTGTCAATTTACATGTATGTGTTACCTCAGCTTGCAATTTACATATGATGGTGCGTGACTCCTGTTATAAATCCACACGCACACACAGTCTGGTTCATTGAATTGATAAAGCTTCTCGGATGAGAAGCGAAACGTCTTCTGTTACAAATAAAGTCCAGTTGATCTTGAATTGAACGCCTTTTTGATTTATCATGTCCTGGACGACTGAGAATCTTCACCAGCATATAGAATGGGTTCATACTGCAGTCTTACAGCATCATACTTAGCTTGGATGCTTTCCTGTAAACCATGGGTCACCAACATGGTGCCCGCGGGCACCCGGGTGCCCCCAAGGGCCATTTGGGGTGCCCTCGGACCTGTTCTAAAAATAGCACAACTCACTACTAAGCTGCATTTAAAATGTCATTTTATTCAGTTCTTATTCTTTTTTTGTATTTATATACTGTATATATTTTAAAATGTCTATCTTAAAAATATGTTCTTAAAAATATGTTTACTATACATTTTTTTCAATTTACGCTTTGTTATTTCTGAAGAGTTTATCAAACTGGTGCCCTTTGTATGACTCCATACCCATGAAGTAGCTCTCAGTTTCGAAAAGGTTGGTGACCCCTGCTGTAAACCATTGAGTTCTTCCAATGTACAGAGGGCCTTTAGTTTTTTCCTAGTTTCTCTGGCTACCCACTTCCAAGAATCATAAACTTTGTGAAACACTTTCTCACGTTTTTTGTTCTCTTGGATGTGCATCTCTTGGCCTTTTTCTGTTAGTTTTCTCTCTCTGGAACTAGACTTGAGTAGCATGTCAACAGGATTTTCTTTTTCCTCTGTTGGAAGTGACATTTTATTCTGTAACTGCTTTGGATTCACAAGAGACTTTTTAACTATCCCTTGACATTACATCAATTCAGTTATACTGTGAGCTTATTCTTGTGATTGTCCATTTTAAATGTATGTGTTTTATCTTGCCTGTGAGAGATCATTGGTGAGAGAGGAGATAGCTTAGTTCCAGATGGGACGGTGTTAGCTTCACTGCAGAAAGATCTGGTCTCTTGCATTGAGTTTTCACTGTAGCTGCCTCTCGGATTGAACAGCCAGACGCAGGGAGTTTCAAACGGGTGCAGTTTAATCTTGACTTTTCTTCTCATTGACACAGTGAAAACTGTAGTATAAAACAAAAATAATACAGAACCGTTGGACATGTATAAAACCAACATATCAATGTTCAGTTATACACAAAAGAATACGTTGGGTCCTTTAACTCGTTACAGTTTCGTTTTTAAACAAATAAACCACGACGTTCTACTTCTTCTTAAATAAACAAATAACATTTCTCATCACAAATCACAATTACATATATTTGTACCTCATTCTGCTTTCCGAGGGCGCTGTTTTAAAGATTTTCTCTGGGTTTCTTCATAAACTAAGTAGTCTCATCGCGCAGGATGTTGCTAGGGAACCACAGAATACTGTACACAAGGAAAAATCTAATGTTCTTTAAAAATAAAAGCATAAATTAACCACTAGGTGTCACTGCTGGACCAATGAACAAGGATAATTTAGTAGTTATTTACAACTGACAATCACTCATCTGCAGTGACTGATTTAAAAGTTGAACAAGAAAATGTCAAGTTAAAGGAAGCATCCTTTGTCCCAAGGCCAGTTTAAGTATCATTATTATTTTTCTTTCTTTGTGAATCGATTGTAACTATTTTCACATTATTCAACAACCAAAACGGATTTTGTTTTTTAATGCAATGGCTAGGTATTGAAAACAAATATTTAGCCCTCCCCACTACCCATTTATGTTGCTCTTGTTTTGAAATGTAACCGGAAGTTCTGTGCTGAGAGGCAGAAAGAGAAGTTACGGAGACGCCGCTAATGTCGAACCAGTTAACACCGTAGACATAATTTGTCTGTGGTTATTTAACACAAACGCCTTGTTTTTTTTTGTTCAGCTTTTTTATTTTTTTGGTCCAATCAGATGTGGCCCTCTAGACACGCCCATTTGTCTATTGTCCAACCAGATGTGGCCCTCTCGACACACCCATTTGTCTATTGTCCAATCAGATGTGGCCCGCCAGACACGCCCATTTTTCCTATCATCCAATCAGATGTGGCTCGCCAGACACGCCCTTTTTCTGTCGTCTAATCAGATGTGGCCCTCGGATACGCCTTCCGAATTTGTCTGCAGAGATACCTACTTGGAAAAAATTAAAAACCTACATATCAAGTGAACTTCGGAACAACAGCTAACGCTAAATTGTTTTACTAGCCAGGACAAATAAGACTCAGCCACTTTTATCTTATTTTAAAGCATCTATTTTTCTATAAAAATCATATTTTTCACACATGACTCAGTGATCAGACAAATAAGACACACCAAACTTGATCATATTTAATTTAATCTTCTATTATATAGTATTATTTTGTGATTAAAGACGATTAAAGTTTTTGTGGCATCTGTGCTGCAGTGTAGTCATCTGGTTCTAGAGGAGTTCCCAGAACAGAGCCAGCCGAGCTTGTTGATCTTTTTTAAGGCACTTGCTCTGGTGCTTCTACCCAGCAGATGATGGCGGAAGAGATTACTCTCTAAAACAGACATAGAAAATATGCAGCATCTCAAACATTGAAGGACTTCAGCTATTATTATTAAAATCATGTAATATGTAATCATAACCTTACATCAGGGGAAACTAAACAGCCACTGGCCAAAAGGATGGCCCAGCACAGAAGATCAACATCATCAGGTCAGGACTCTGCGGTCTACACTCATCTCCAGGCCAGAGGTCACTCTTTCAGGGATGAAGATGTTCACATCCTTGATAGGGAGGAACGATGGTTTGAGAGAAGAATCAATCAAGAATCAAGAATCAAGAAGGTTTATTAACATTGCATCAATTTTCACCAATGACAACGTAAAAATGTAATTGCAGCATCCAGGAGAGAGAATGAGTGCAAAAAGCTGCAGCAAAACAAAGCACATGACATGTTTTATCAACACACGATATGTTTTATCAACACACGATATGTTTATCAACACATGATATGCTCTTAGCGCGGCCAGGCCCAATCTGTCCCCAGATGAAGGTCAAAAGCAGGAAAAACAGGCAGAAACACTGGGATTCACAGCATTGATATTAAAAAAAGATGAATCACATTTTGTCTTCAAGACACCGCGTGATCCAGTAAAAACCATATCAAATAGCACATTTAGTTACAATAACAAAGGAGAACGGCAGGCAAGGAGATTGAGTCTATGATTAATTTCAGACAAACACAGAGTTCAGCAGATGTGCAGCTGGGTGTTATCTGAAGCTTCACAGAAATCTCTGGGGAGGGGGAGGGGGGGGGTCTTCAGCTTCTCACTCTAGGAGAATGGATTCCCACAGCCTGCTTTTCAAGGACTTGTGCAGAAGCCAGATAATGTTCTTGTTTGTTATCCAATAGACCGCAGTGTTCTTTTCCACTGCCGCCTCCCAGTCTGTGGTGCTGTTTCACGGCCGAAAGAAATCCAAATATGTGGTTCTGCTCTGCCCCGCTTCATGAACTTCCACCTGTCCCTTGATCGATCCGGGGTGGCTGCAAACAAGTCCCAAAACGGACAGCAGGTGCACGGTGGTCCACCACTGCACCAATCGTGCGATTGAGCTCATACAGCAGCTGGGATGAGGAGCTCACGGCCCGGTTCAGAGAATTTTGCTGATCAGGCAGTGCCGACAGCGCTCTGATAGCCGCCGAAGCCTCCCTCAGCTTCCGATAACAAACAACTCCGCTTACGCCAAAAAACAGAGCAGTTGCTACCAATAATCCAATAATCCACAAATCCTCCACGTCCTCCACACTCAAAACGGACAGACACATGGGCTGCCACTGACCCCACGAGTCCAGCACGTATCCAGCCGCGTGTGTGTCGGAGGGACAGACAGCTTCTCCTGGCACGGTCCGCTTCGTGGAAAAAATCTTATCCATTGAAGAAACAGCCCAATTGATTAATTCCATATTGGTTCGAGTGAGCGCTGAAGGGTTGCAGACGAGACGAAAAGCAAGCAGGGAGTAGGAAAAACTTAGGGAGGGAAGAGCAGAAAGATATGCGACCTGCCTTGCCGAGTGCCGGAAGAAGAGGAGTACAAGAGGCCATCTTTGTGAAAAGAACCGTCCATCATTAAAGTCTATGACCCACATGTTTTCAAATTGCATCGCCATTAATATTTAGTAGTGATTTAAATAATAAAACAAGAGCGTTTATTGATATTGTAGAGAAATAACGCTAAATGTGTTATTTCATGATTTAAAGGAGTTTTTAATGCAGGAGCTGCTGCCTAATCAAAGTCAAAGTCAACTTTATTGTCAAAACTGCAATATGTACAGGACATACACAGGATTGAAATTGCATTTCTCTCTGTCCCTCGGTGCAACAGTAAACATTTAAACACTAAAACACTAAAACATTTAATAAACATAAGCATAAAATGAAATAATAAAAGTGTAATACTGTCCTGAGTTTTTGCATAGTAGTTTTTGCATAGTAGTAGTATGAAAGTATGAAAAGTTACACCAACACTAAAACACTAAACATTTAATAAACATAAGCATAAAATGAAATAATAAAAAGTGTAATACTGTCCTGAGTTTTTTGCATAGTAGTATAAAAGTGTAAAAAGTATATCTATAAAATAAAATGAAAGTTCTGGCATTGACATTTGTAATAGAGTGACAAAGCAGCATATGAAGTTTATGTACACAGTATATGTATGAGGTAGTTGATATTGGTATAGAGGTAAAGTGGCATATGCAATAAGGCTAGTAAAAAAAAATATATATATATATATATATCAGCAGTAGTGTAGATATAAAAAGTAGTGTAAATGTAAACAGTAGTAATAAATGTAAACAGTAGTATTGAATGAAAACAGTAGTAATAAATGTAAACAGTGAATGTAAACAGTAGTATGACTATAGGCAGTAATGTAATACAAACATTAGTGCAAATATTGTAGTGCGAGTTCTCCTGCACAGTCCTTCAGCACACAACTAGGTATGTTGTCAGGACCAGAAGCTTTCCGGGCGTTGATCTTGATGAATGATCGCCTCACGCTGTCTGTCTAATGTGTCCCTCTCCATATATGGGCATTGACGTCACTGAAGTATCCGCCTTGAATGCAGGCGGAGCATCATGCATCTACAGCTTCCTTATTTCTGACCAGAGTAGTTATGAATACAACTAATAAAAACAATGTGTTTCCCAGTTCTGCTGCAATACCTCGAAGGATGGTGTTAGTGTTCATTATTTCCCCCAAATCTAAAGAATTCACAATGGATTTATAAAGTGGACCGACCAAGAAGGCTTGCACCTCGACATGAGAAATCGGGAGGTTTTGTGGGTAAGACTTTTTGCTCAATTTAATTTTTGACATCAGAACAGAATGAATAATAGAGCAGGCTTTTAAATGTACCATAGTTTGGTAATATTCACACCACTTTTTCATGAAAATCTTTAAGGGGATTTAAACTGGTAGAGTGGTGTGTGTTTGCTGTTTGTAACCGCGCGGGTGACGGTGTGTCCTCCAGGTTAAACACGTCAGACACACTTTCAGACAGAACAGTGTCTAACTGACCCCAAGCTGCAAAACAGTCGATCTGAAGAGGAAGCTTTTCTAAAATGGGCACAGGCTCGTAATCTTCATGCATCCTGAAGCGTCTTGATTCTGTTGAGCTGGATCGAGCCCTGCTCGGAGTTATCGAACAGCTGACTTTAAGCTTCACACGTCACCATACACCAGAGGTTTAACGTGTCGACGGTGAATAAAAATAAATAAATAAATAAGTGGTCCTGAACCCATAGCCCACCAGGAAATATTTAGAACCTCGTGCAGCCACGTAGGACACGAGTTTAACTGCAGTTTTAACTCTCACTCTCATAAGCCTCCATCGCGAACTCACTCGGTGCCTTCTGAGTGGAGCCTGTATTTACGTCACTCCGGACTTTGGCAATCTTCGGCGGGGTTTCCGGATGTTTCCGGTACTCCGTTGTTGTTGGTTTTTTTTTTGTTTTTTTTACACTCGCCTGGCCCAAATGCAAAAATGAAAATAGACATCATATTCTACTACAGTAATTGTCCAATATGATGAATTGTTACTGTCACGGTGGGTGTTGTCCTTTAAACCGGGGTGGAGGCCTCCGGGTTCAACTGCCCCCCTCTTACAATGCTGTTATTGCTAGTATCACTCAGCCCTATGTGAATAGCATACAACCATCAGATGGTAAATGGTAAATTGAGCTTATTTATATATAATAATAATAATAATAATAATAATCATTTTATTTAAAAGCGCCTTTCATGACACCCAAGGACACTTAACAAACCAACACAGTGAATACAGAGCAAACATTATCAGCGACAAATTGAAATATAAAATACATAAAGGATATAAAATGGAAGATAAAAATACATTTAGTAAAGTTAATGATAAGCTAGTCTAAAGAGATGTGTTTTCAGGGCAGTCTTGAACAGAGAAAGGGAGGTGGTGTTTCGAAGGTCGGGCGGTAGAGCGTTCCAGAGGTGAGGGGCAGAGCAGGTGAAGGCCCTGCTCCCCATGGTGGAGAGGCGGGCAGAGGGTACATGGAGTTGTAGTGAAGAGGAGGACCTGAGAGAGCGTGATGGGATGGAGATTTGTAGGAGGTCAGATAGATAAGGAGGGGCAAGGTTGTGGATAGCTTTGAACGTGAGGAGTAGAATTTTGAAGATGATGCGTGATTTAACCGGGAGCCAGTGGAGCTGCTGCAGGACAGGAGTGATGTGGTTATAGTAGGAGGAGCCAGTGGAGCTGCTGCAGGACAGGAGTGATGTGGTTATAGTAGGAGGTTTGAGTGATGACACGGGCAGCTGAGTT
>JBBPBX010021364.1:14841-30593 GCA_038048925.1 Garcialebias charrua
TATATATATATATATATATATATATATATATATAATATATATATATATATATATATATATATATATATATATATATATATATATATATATATATATATATATATATATATATATATATATATATATATACATATATTCATTCAGTGTTGTATTTGTTTAGCTGAGCGACAGCACAATTCACACAAACACAACTACTGGTACATTGTCTAGCGCTTTCATAAAAGTCAGCAATCAGTGATCATCATTTTTATGAACAAAGGTTAAGTTATGGCAATCAATATGAGTGAATTCAAGTTTTCTCGCCGACGCCGCAGAGAAACATGATTTTCTGTCAGCCTTTTGGTACTTGACAAGTGACATTAATTACAGCACTCGCTCCTTCTTTTAATTACGCCCAATTATGTGGCATACGTAATAATGGCCCAGACATGCCAAACACCAAATGGTGACATGATCGCTAGATTGATGGTTGGGCGAATTGGCGCAGCATCTTTTTCTGTGCCCACCGCAGAATTAACACAGCAATTACGACACTTTTATAGCTCAGGGTGCGAAGGCTAACATAAACATCTCTACCATTATCTCCCACTTGGACTGAAGAAACTACCCCTAAATCAAGCAGTCCATCTACAGAGGAGTCTAACAACCAAGGCCGCTGTAAACTCCAGAGACATTAAGAAGGATGTGGGGACCTTAAAGTGTGGAATTTATGAGTGTGGATTTATATTCTCATTGCTGCAGTAGGCCCTACTTTGAAAGGATGATTGATTCCTCCTCCTCATTATAGAGCTATTCAAACTCTGCTATGGATTTTCTCTACCTCATAATGATGCAAATGGGGGAAAATAAACAAAACAAAAACAGATCTGATAGGGCTGGAAATGCATTGTACTTGCATGAAATTGCGTGCTTATTCATATAAATACAGAGGGTTTTATTCCGCTGGCTGTCTTGGTGTCACTAAGAACAACAACACTGTCCGTCTGTGTTTCCTTTAAATATTTATGCACTTTTCATCGTGTGGTTCTCGCTGCATTGAAATCATTTCAGTGGTTTCTTTCAAGGTTTTTTTTTTTTTTTTTTTTTTTTGAGGCAACGAAAAAACATTTATAAGAAAGGCTTACACAGAATCAACAGGTCATTTGAAAAGTAAACACTTTCTGCTACATTCAGTTCAGGAGCTCAAAAAGCCAACTTCAAAGTTAAAATAATGTCTCTTTTCTCCAATGTATCTTTTCCATGAATCATTTTTCTTTGAACACTTGTAAATCTTAATACTCCATCAAAGTGGAATTGCATTTTTACATAACCATACATTTTCTAAGATCACCTACAATGACTTCTTAATGGTACACATGCATCAAAAACTCAGTGTGAAACTTTTAAGTATAGGTTCTTTTGACAGAAGGGGGGGAAGTTATGAACAGACTTAAGAAATTATTTTACTTGAAAACTGTAATTGCTCCTTTAGAAAATGTACTCGAGGTTGGATCTCTCTTCCGATAAAAACAGACATTCAGTGACAGAAGCAGCTGTGGGAATGATGAACTCCCAAGTCCCGTTTGCCTTCAGCTGAGGATGTGACGCAAGCAGAATACTCCACTTGTTTTGACTCGAATGCATTTAACAAAAAGCTGGAATTTTAATCTTACAGCAATACTTTGGTATACATTTTCAGCCATCAAGGGCATGGCAGTCTTAAATGCTCAACAGAAGTCCAGTTGCATTCTATTGAACCACTTATTAATTGTAGATACTTGGCTGAACAATCTCAGTTTGAAAAAAAAAAAAGATTTTAATTCTCACTGGATTAATGAGGAACACCTAAATCTAAGTGAGGTCAAGAATAAAGTGGAATGGTGCCAGCTTTGAACAATTTCAGTAAAAAAAAAAGGTTTATCCAAACAACACTTTACTGTACAATAAACACTTTCATTGTCATACATTTTCCATATGGTTATTTATGCAGCATTTTAATGACGTAAAACTGTTTTGGTACCACTTCTTAAGAAGGGCCTCTTTAATAAATATTTATTGTTATAAAAGGGTTATTTGCTACATGCCTAACCCCAACCATTACCTACAAAATATCATACCTTAGCTCTAAATCTCCCCCTATTTCAAATAATTGGTCTTAAGAAGGTCAGTGATTATAACAAATTTTACCAAAGACCCTAAAAAGTACCCTAAACACATTTTTTAAATGGAATAAAAGGTACAATTGGATTACTTTTTTCAGTGGTTCCCTCATCAGGGGTGGACACAGTGAGTCATCATCCTCCATCGCACTCTGTCCTCTACATCCTCTGTCCTCACTCCAACTACCTCCATGTCCTCTCTAACTGCATCCATATATCTCCTCTTTGTCTTTTTCCTGGCAGCTGCATTTCTAACATCCTTCTACCAATATACCCACTGTCCCTCCTCTGGACATGTCCAAACCATCTCAGTCTGGCCTCCCTAACTTTATCTCCCAGTTGTTCAACATGTGCTGTACCTCTGATGATCTCATTCCTAATCTTATCCATCCTTGTCACTCCTAAGGAGAACCTCAACATCTTCATTTCTGCCACTTCCAGTTCTTTCTCCTGTCTTTTTGTCAGTGCCACTGTCTCCAGACCATACAACATAGCTGTCTCACCACTGTCTTGTAAACTTTTGCTTTGAACTTTGCTGCCACTTTTTTTTATCGCAAATCACTCCTGATTTTTCTCTCCATTCTCTATGGACTCTCTGTTTCACCTCTTTACAACATCCTCAATATTCCTGGACAGTGGACCCCAATTACTTGAGCTCGTGCACCTTTGTGACCTCTGCTCCTTGTAGCCTCACTGTTCCACCAACCTCCCTCTCATTCACACACATGTACTCTGTCTTACTATGGCTGACTTTCATCCCTCTTCTTTCAAGTGCATACCTCCGCCTCTCCAACTTCTCTTCCACATGTTCCCTCTATGTACTTCTCCATCAGAACCCTCAAAGCAAAAAGGGCATCTGTAGTGCTCTTTCTTGACATGAAATCATACCATTGCTCACAAGTAATCACCTTTTATCTAAGTCTAACTTCCACAACTCTCTCCTAGATCTTTGTTGTGGCTCATCAACTTAATTCCCCTGTAGTTGCTACAACTCTGTACATCACCCTTGTTCTTAAATTGGGCTCCAGCACACATCTTCTCCATTCCTCAGGCACTTTCTCACCCTCAAATAGACCATTTAATATTTGAGTCAAAAACCTCACTGCCACATATTTTCAAACCTCCACTGGTATGCAGGGCCTCCATGGGGCCCTAAGCGAGATTTGTTTGGGGCCCTCTATTTCTGCTAATAATGTGGATTACTGCAATAAACAGTCAAATCAGATCATTCACCCACCTAACATAAACTCATTGCAACTCTGACAGCACTGTTCACATTATCCTATATGTATCATCCAGTGCAGGGGCATCAAACTCATTTTTATTCTGGGCCACATCAAGATCATGAATGTCCTCAAAAGGCAGGACACGGCAGAATGTATTGATAAAGCAACCTATTAACAAACTGGTAAAATATAACTTTCTCTGCATTCAATGACTCTAAAAATTAAATATTTTATGTTTGAGTAATTTGGCATTATAATCACAAAAACTGATTTAATTTGACTAATAAAGTAATACTGAATCACACAACTGTTATCTTGAAGTTCTGTCTCTGTGGAGTCACAGAAATGGTTATGGTAATATAATAATAATAATAATAATAATAATAATAATAATAATAATAATAATAATAATAATAATAATAATAATAATAATAATATTATAAAGAGCCGGAAAAGGGTAGCATGCCCTCTCCGGGTCGGGGAGGAGGTCCTGCCCCAAGTGGAGGAGTTTAAGTATCTCGGGATCTTGTTCACGAATGAGGGAAAACTGGAGCGTGAGATCGATAGGCGGATAGGTGCAGCGTCCGCAGTGAAGCGGGCGCTGTACCGGTCTGTCGTGGTGAAGAGAGAGCTGAGTCAAAAGGCAAAGCTCTCAATTTACCGATCGATCTACGTTCCCACCCTCATCTATGGTCATGAGCTTTGGGTTATGACCGAAAGAACAAGATCTCGGATACAAGCGGCTGAAATGAGTTTTCTCCGCAGGGTGGCTGGACTCTCCCTTAGAGATAGGGTGAGAAGCTCAGTCATCCGGGAGGGACTCGGAGTAGAGCCGCTGCTTCTCCACATCGAGAGGAGCCAGTTGAGGTGGCTCGGGCATCTGGTTAGGATGCCTCCTGGACGCCTCCCTGGTGAGGTGTTCCGGGCATGTCCCACCGGGAGGAGACCCAGAGGAAGACCCAGGACGCGCTGGAGGGACTATGTTTCTCGGCTGGCCTGGGAACGCCTTGGGATTCCCCCGGAGGAGCTGCTCCAAGTGGCTGGGGAGAGGGAAGTCTGGGCCTCCCTACTTAGGCTGCTACCCCCGCGACCCGACCCCGGATAAGCGGAAGAAGATGGATGGATGGATGGATGAATCACACAACTGTTATCTTGAAGTTCTGTCTCTGTGGAGTCACAGAAATGGTTATGGTAATATAATAATAATAATAATAATAATCATTTTATTTAAAAGCGCCTTTCATGACACCCAAGGACACTTAACAAACCAACACAGTGAATACAGAGCAAACATTATCAGCGACAAATTGAAATATAAAATACATAAAGGATATAAAATGGAAGATAAAAATACATTTAGTAAAGTTAATGATAAGCTAGTCTAAAGAGATGGGTTTTCAGGGCAGTCTTGAACAGAGAAAGGGAGGTGGTGTTTCGAAGGTCGGGCGGTAGAGCGTTCCAGAGGTGAGGGGCAGAGCAGGTGAAGGCCCTGCTCCCCATGGTGGAGAGGCGGGCAGAGGGTACATGGAGTTGTAGTGAAGAGGAGGACCTGAGAGAGCGTGATGGGATGGAGATTTGTAGGAGGTCAGATAGATAAGGAGGGGCAAGGTTGTGGATAGCTTTGAACGTGAGGAGTAGAATTTTGAAGATGATGCGTGATTTAACCGGGAGCCAGTGGAGCTGCTGCAGGACAGGAGTGATGTGGTTATAGTAGGAGGTTTGAGTGATGACACGGGCAGCTGAGTTCTGGACCATCTGTAACTTGTGGAGAGATTTGTTGGGGAGGCCGTAGAGAAGGGAGTTGCAGTAGTCAATACGGGAAGTCACAAGACTGTGCACCAGGATGGCTGTGGAGCGGGGTGTGAGAGAAGGACGGAGACGGTTAATATTACGGAGGTGGAAATAGGCAGACCGAGTAATATTGTTGATGTGTGAAGTGAAGGAAAGAGTGGTGTCGAGGATGACACCGAGGCTCTTGACCTGAGGGGAGGGGGATAGCAGAGAGTTGTTAAGGGGGACGAGAAGATGTTCTGATTTTGAAATAGAGTTTTTGGTACCGACGAGAATGACTTCTGTTTTGTTGCTGTTTAGTTGAAGGAAATTGTTAGAAAACCAGTGATTAAGCTCAATGAGACAGTCGGTGAGGATGGAGGGCGGGTGGGTGGAGTTAGGTTTTGATGACAAGTAGAGCTGCGTGTCATCAGCATAGCAGTGGAAATGGATGCCGTGTTTGCGGAAGATGTGGCCTAGAGGAAGGAGGTAAATGATGAAGAGGAGGGGTCCGAGGACAGAGCCTTGGGGGACACCCGTGGAGACAGGGGAAGACTGGGAACGGAAGGATTTAAGCTGAATGAATTGAGTGCGGTCAGAGAGATAGGAGGTGAACCAGTCTAACGGGGTACCTGAGATGCCAATGGAGGTTAGTCTGTTGAGGAGGATAGAATGACAGATGGTGTCGAAGGCAGAACTTAGATCAAGAAGAATGAGGATGGACAGAAGACCAGAGTCAGCAGCAAGAAGAAGGTCGTTAGTAATTTTTACTAGGGCTGTTTCGGTGCTATGGTGGGGGCGAAATCCAGATTGAAACTCTTCATAAATGTTGTTGTTGGACAGGTGAGAGTGAAGTTGACTAGCAACAGTTTTTTCAAGGATCTTGGAGATGAAGGGCAGATTGGAGATCGGACGAAGATTACTGAAGTTGGTGAAGTCAAGACCTGGTTTCTTGATGATGGGGGTGATGGCAGCAGATTTGAAGGCTGTGGGAACAATGCCAGAGGTTAGGGAGGAGTGGATGATATTAGTGATGATAGGGAGCAGAGACGGGAGACAGGATTTAACAAGAACTGTGGGGAATGGGTCAAGTTGACAGGATGAGGACTTGGACTTGCTGATAATGTCAGCAATGTCATCAGCAGAGGGGAGGGAGAAGACAGAGAAAGGGAGGGAGGGAGGGGGGAGTTCAACAAGGATGCTGGGGGCAGTATTTGGTCCAAGGTGTTTATGAATTGAAATAATCTTTTCATTGAAATATGACATAATGGAGTTGCAAAATTCTGTGGAAACCATGTGAGAGGGCAGGGAGTTAGGAGATGAGACAGAACGGTGGAGGAGAGAGAACAATGGTGGGCCGGATTTGGCCCATGGACCTTGAGTTTGACACGTGATCTTGTGATACTAAAAGTAACAAAAGAAAGAAGAAAAAAAAAACACCAGTATGCAATGTATTTTACAGCAAAAGTTTGTCTGGTTTATTATCTTTGGTTTAAAAGAACTGCAACAGTAATGTTCAAAAGTAATTTTTAGTGTAAGATGAACAACAAACAACAGATAAAATAACTTACGCCAAAATTACACTACTTGCGGTCCGCTCCGCTCCGCAGGTCGCAGCTGAGCGTCTCAAACTCCAGTTTCCACTACCTCCGCTCAGCTCAGGTCCGCCTGCATGCGCCGCTCCTAGACGCATGCGCGGGATTTGCGGGATCGCGCGATAAATCAAGTGATAAATAAGTAAGTCAGAACAAAACAATTCATTCGGTGGAAGAAGGAGAACAACAGTAGAGACTGCTGCCTTGATCTTCTCTCGTAAATGAGCGACAGGACATGGTTTGAGCAACAGGAAGTGAGGTATTACATTTTCAGAATAAAATACTTTATTTATTTATTTATTTCTTGTATTGCGTTTGTAGGCGTAGTCATAAATGATAGTTTGACAGCATTTTTGTACAAATAAATCCGTATAGAGCTAGGATTAGTCCGCCCGTGGTGATTTTATTTTGTAAATACGGAAGTTGTGCTCGTTCCTTTTCCTGTTGGTGCCTCCGCACAGCTCCGGCGTCCGGCAGAAATAGAAAAATTTCTAATTTTGACGGACTGCCGTCCGCTCTCCGCAGCTCGCTACCGCAGTGCGGAGCCAGTGTAAACTCTGTCATTGATTATAATGGGTGCTTATTTGCTGCGGAGGTCGGACCGGAGCGGGGCGGAGCCGTAACGCGTGTGGTGTAATTTTGGCGTTAGCTGAATTCAGTCCTGTGCATTGTTGTTCCTCCTGCTCCAATCTCGATTACCATTGCCTTTCAGGTGATTCAATTCCCAGTTGTCTGGCTAAGGACAATCCATCCATCTATTTATTTTAGATAATTAATTGGACGGTCTTTTTGACATTTTGATCGCTGTTATTTTTGACAAATCAGTGCCGTATTTTTGAAACGTGGTGTAATGTGAATAATACACATTAAACATTTCACTCTTACTTTTTGAAATTCTTTTTATTGTAAGCTTTTTTATTTATTATGTCTGAAACGTATGCAGGAGTTCAGACACATCAGCAGTTGTGTGCGCTCTGTAGAGCTGTCTGGAGAAGCTCCTGTGCGTAAAACGTGCATTGGCTGCAGGGCCCACAGCTGAAGGTGGATGAAGACACTTCATCCCTGCGGGACATGCAGTCCACAGCTCTGCTGGGCAGGAGCGTGGGCGCAAGCTGGTGCACATGCTGCGGCCGGAACATCCACTCCACAGACTGGGCAACATCTCATCTCATTGTATTTTTAATAAATAATCAAGATAAAAATGTGCAATGACTTTGGACTTACAGGGGCAGAGAGTTGAGTTGTCAGATCCGAGCAAAAAGTTGCCGGAACGCGCCCGGTCTAAATGAGGGAGTTCCCGGATCTTGTTCCGGCAGGATCCAGCTCAAATTAAGCCCTGTTATTAATGTTATCTTTTCAAGAATGCATTTTTATTTATTACAAAACAATTGACGCCATAGTCATGCATAAACAACTTTTGTGAAGAGCTTAAAGCAGGCAAGCTTAAATCAGGCTTTAGTCCTCATTCAAACTAGATGATGGCATTTAAAAAAATTCAATCAAAACATTGATGGTCTTTGCTGAATATTGGCGAAGTCTTCCAACATTTAGTATAAGCACATTGAGATCCCCCATCATGTTTTATAGCCATCTGTTTTTTTCTCATTAAAAAAAATGTTTCTATATCTGTTTTTGTCTTCTTTTTTGTGCACTTTTATAAATATGACAATGACTTTCAGCTAAGAAAATCCAAGTAAAGTTTTTAATATTTTGTAATATCTTGTTTAGTGACATTTTAAATACCAAGCTTGGGATCATATTTAGACAGTAGGTGGATAACCTTTGGTCAGCTAAAGGTGTTTGGTAAAAGTCGTTTTATATGGGGTTTTTTGTAGTTCTTGTCTTGATCATATGAGTCAGATTCCAACCAAGTTTAAATCATTGCTTTATTGTCTTTATTTCACAGATTGTGACTGCAACTAACTCGGTTACGTATGGTATTGTCTGCTGTTAATAATAATAATGAATTCAATTTATAACGCGCTTTTCATTAGTGAAAATCTCAAAGCGCTACACACATTGAATGCTACACACATTCATACACCGGTAGCGGCAGACTACCATGCAAGGTGCTTTCCAGTCCTACCGGGAGCAACTTGGGGTTAAGTGTCTTGCCCAAGGACACAACGACACATGGTGTGGGGAACTGTTGTACCCCAAGTGACAAATGTACCATCTGACAGGAGCACCAGCCTGAGAAAGCTGCACAGACGAGTTCAGGTGGGAGCTTTGAACACCTGAGTGCTAAATATTTGTCAGACTATCCACATGTTGGCGACTAAGTTCCACGTCTCTCTGCAGTCAGTTGCCTCTTTTTCAATCTTTCCATCTTTTTTAAATATTCTCCAACTCACTTGCTTGCACAATTTAACCCAACTCTCTCCATAGCTCTGCTTATTTCAGTATCATTCCACAGATTTTCTTGCTCCGTCTCTGCTTCCTATGCCTCAAAGGGGGCCGTTTTTATTTTTTTTATTTTTAGTGCATATCCATATTTTAGCACGGTTATAGAATTGTTTATCTCTTGATCATCATGTAAGTCTCTTTCACTCTCTGTTGCTGATTACTGGTGCATGAGTGGGATGGCAGCACTGGAGAGTGAGACAGAGAGAAAAAGAGATGAAGAAGCTCCCAATTATGTCCCTACTTTGAGTGTTGCTGTCTATATTTCCATGCAACAGTGTAGTGGTGATTAATTCCACCTGCTCTCTGTTTACAGCACACTACATTTCCTCCTCAGCATGCTGACAACAAAAAGTTGTGTGTCAGCATGAAATATGAACAAGCTAGCTCCAAGGACTGCGTGGAAACGGTGCAGGTTGCGGCAAACAGAACCGCATGCAGCAAGACGCGCACGTGTGACCTGAATCGTAACCGGATTGATCACCACACAAGTCTCTCAGATAGCATTTCTGTCGATTACCGGTGCTGAAGGGTAAATGCACACACGCGCAGCCACAAAGAGCAGTGACCCTTTGCCACCCCAATAACAAACGTCTCAGGTTTTGATTAACTGCTTTCAGAGCACAACACCAGAGTGTACAGATTATCCGACTTGGAGGGGGGTAGAATACGACAAAAGAGGTCAGGGAGAATGGAACTACGGAGATAAAAGTAAAGAGTCATGGAATAAAAGGTAAAAAGATAAGGAAAACAGGTGACAGGATCTGACGAATGGAGGGACAACATCGAGAATAGAAATAAATTACAATCAATCTTTCCTTTTTTTTTGCCTATTAGGGTCGTTCTCTTAACCACACCTCTCCATTACCACACCGCTTCAAAATTTGTCCTTTCACCTGTTCTACAGGAACATTAAATATGAGCTATGTCGGCAAGTGTGAGGCAGCCAAATGTAACTATAAAGATGCATGACCTTCATTTAAAGTCCTTTAAAACATCCAGAGTACTATTTCCAAAAGATTCCTCACATTTACATTTAAAGAAATCCATATGCTTGTTTTCAAATGGGCTCATAAATCAACATTTAGTTTTTAAACTGTGTTCAGTAAATTTGTACTTCAGAAGGGACTTGTAGCTTAGGAATTATGTGTAATATTCTGAAAAGCTTTTTATTTTATTTTGTTTTAGCTGAAACCAATACTGAGGTCAGCCCAATATTTTGCTACTTTGTTACATCTCACAAAATATGCACAATAAACTAATAAACAACTTTATATATTGATAATGCTGTCACGTACAATGGACCTTCAAAATTATTACCAAAGAAGTAAAATAAACATAACACTTTAAGGTGTGATTCTACATATGGTCACTAGGGATCAAAATTTCAATTTGTTTTTGTATGTTTGGGGAAAAAAGATAGCATTGGATTATCCTATGACAAGTTGTTATTTTAAAAAAATATACTCAAGTCTTGGAAGTGTAAATGATTATATCCACTCCTATTTGAAGATTTTGGTTCTCTGTCCTTATCTGGTATGGTCTAAAAATATGAATGCAGTCAAATGTCAAATTAAAAACCTCAAAAGAGTAGGTCACAACCCATAGGCACTGTAGAGTTAGTTTCCACTGAGCTGCAAACATTGGCAACAGATTGCAAATGGTACTAACAAAATTTTGCTAAATTATTCTTGCACAAATCAGAGGTCAAAAATTGTGGAACAATGTTACATTCAAAGTGGTATTAGACTTAATGAAACCATCTGAAATTCATCTTGAATGATCTAAAAAAGCTAAGTCTGGTCCTCTGGACATTCAAAAAATAAAACAAAACAAAGCAAAAAAAAGTAGAAACGTGATGAACGTAATGATCCATTGTTAGGCTGATGGCCCTCCTTGATCATGTGAGCAACTGGTTTCAGGCTGTCATGAGCCAACTGGTTGTGCAACACTGTGAGAGGGTGCTATTTATAAGACTGAGCTGAATACAGCAACTCAGACTGAGGAAGTCTTTCGGACGAAAGACAAAACGTTTCTACTTTTTTTTGCTTTGTTTTGTTTTATTTTTTGAATGTCCAGAGGACCAGACTTAGCTTTTTTAGATTTTTCTACCTGGATTATTGAGCATGCATCAGAGTCATCTTGAATGAGTTTCCATTTATCGAAAAATTGAGCGAACTATGAAAAGAACTTTGAGAAGGTGTGCCTACCTTTGAATCCATATAGTGGAAAGACAAACTGATATTGTAAAAAAAAAAAAAATCTCACAAAAATATTTATCACGTAAAAAAAATTGTACTTGAGGCCTTTAGATGAACACAACTGTCAGCCTTTAAATTCAACAGTTATTTTCCTGAATAGTTTGATTTTATATACAATACATACTGCACTTTAACACGTTATTGCTGCTCTCGTTGACATCTCTCAGCTACAGTTTGGTTAAGTGCACAAAATGAAACATGTCCCACATGCTCAATAATCCAGGTAGATAAAACTAACAAGGTTGAGTCAGGTCCTCTGGATGGATTCTTCTTTGTTGAGATGTTTCATCTTTTATTTAAAGTACTTCTTAAGTCTGAGACACTGCAACAAACTATAAGCAGCACCTTCTCATAGTGGATCAACCAGTCTGCTGGTGACAGCCCAAATTAGTTGTTCATATGCAAAAGGAGGACCATCAGCTTAACGTCCAATTGTTAGTGCCCTGATGGCCGCTTGCTATTGACAGAGGGCTGAGTGATAATCCATACAAGACAGGCCTAGGAGCAATGTGGATATCCTAACTGGGCCTTCCTGAAAGCAGATAAGAAACACACATTCCCTCAAAGTGGTATTATAATAAAAGGACTCCAGCCAGCCACCAGATATAAAGTAGGACCCCAAACCCAGACACAAGCCCCTTTCATAAGACAGCTCAGTCCGGGCCTGATGCGTGTTCGGTCCTCCAACGAGCATTCAGAAAAAACACGAAGGCGGATTGGCGAGTAAATTTTACTCGCCTCTGATGCGCCCCTGATCCGCGAGCAGAGGTAGTATCAGGCCCGGATCTGTCGACTTGTGAAAGGTGTGGTGGTGCTGCGGCTTCAAACTGATTTGAATAATGGCGTACTCTCCCACGTACTCTCCCGACGCCCACTGTTGCACTCTATTTAAATGTGTAAACAAGAACATGACATTTGTATTTCGTTTGCGCATCACTCGCTATTCTTCGCCGAATCTTTTTCTTTTTTTATTGATCATCACAGAAATGGCTAATTGGGGTGATGCCGAGACCCGTGTACTCCTGTCTCTGCACGCAGAGGAGGAAATTAATAAGGGACTTACCGGTACAGTGAAGGATGGGGCCCTTCTGGAGCGGATTGCTGTACTGATGCGAGAGCAAAAAAAAAAAAAGCATTCGGATAAGCACAACGATGTTCGCTAGCGTCGCCATGTTTGTTTACAGACACCTCTGTGGTCCCACGTTAAACACGCAGGCACCACGTCCTCTGAGCTGCAGATTTTCACCACGCCTCTTTTCAACCCGCGCTTCAAATAGTTTTGTGAATGCTCCATTGAGGGCGGGCCGTGGCCGGATTCAACTTTGTTTTATGAATGAGGATTAAAGCCGGACTGGTCTGTGCGGCAATTGCACAGATTTGACTTATGAAAGGGACTACAGAGAAGTGGTCATTCTGTATGTTTCGGGAGTTTCAGAGAAACTGAGACGTTTATTTTCTAAACAAAACATCCCAGTGGCTTTTAAACCCCAAAATGTATTAAGGCAAAGGCTGGTCCATCCCAAATATTCAGTCCCCCGGCACAAACAGAGTAATATTGTACATATTGTTCAGTGTTAGGAGGGCTGTGATCAGTCTTACACAGAGGAAACTAAACAGCCACTGGTCAAAAGGATGGCCCAGCACAGAAGATCAACATCATCAGGCCAGGACTCTGTGATCTGCACTCATCTCGAGGTCAGCGGCCACTCTTTTAGGGATGAAGATGTTCACATCCTTGATAGAGAGGACTAATGGTTTGAGAGAGGAGTGAAGGAAGCCATCTTTGTGAAGAGATTCTGTCCGTAGTTAAACAGAGGTGGAGGCCTCCGTGTTCGTCCGTCCGTTTCTTCAACTATCTTTACAGGGCTGTTAATCCAAGGATCACTCAGCCCTCTGTGAATAGCATGCATCCATCAGTGCATTAATTATCTATTTTTAGGCTGATGGTCCTCCCTTTGCATGTGAACAACTAGTTTTGACCGTCACCAACAAACTAATTGATCCACTATGAGGTGCCGTTCATGACTATTTACTTGCAGCTCCTAACATCACCATCCCTTCTAACCAATTTGAACAAGTTTACCAAGATAAGTCATTATCCTTAAAGAAAACTATTGTTTATAATTTTAAAATAAATTGACATACTGTGATACTGTAGCGATGACTTGAATGCTGAATTGTAGACTGTGAAACAAATTTATCCAACAATCAAACTAATCCAGAAAAAAAAAAACATCCTACCCTTTCCCACTCTCTTTCCTTGTTGAGGACAATGACAACCAGCTTTGGGTTTTCCTGGTAGCCATCTTCTGTGAACGACAAGTCTCTGCCATCCCACGTAACGTTCATCATGTACCTGAGAGAACAAACATTGGAGAAAGTTAAGATGTGAGATGACCTAGAAAGGAGACAGTTAAGAAAAGGATAAAAATGGGTAATTTGAGGAATGCGAAACGGGATAAAGTGTGGGGATGAGAAATAAACGTAAAATATAAATGACATCAGATGACTGTAAAAAGTGAATACATGACCTACAAAATTTAATTTAAATTAAGTAATTAACTAAAAAATGCAGTTTCAACATTTATATAATGACTATCACTAAACTCAGAGGGCTGCAACTGTTGGGAACTTATTGGAGACATAAAATTGTGAGAATATGTATGAGTCATCTCTTGAAATCACACTGAACAGCATGCTTGCATATATTTCCAGCCAATTTGGGTTAAAAAAAGCATTTTCGTTATACATATCTACACAAAAAACACTGCTTTAGTCTTATAGAGTTACATAAACAGGAGTATGGTTTGAGAAGAGTTTTTGACTCCTGCAACAATTTTTCCAAGTTTTTAGAGGAAATACGTTAAACAAATCCTCACATGAAAGGAAAAACCTAGGAAAGCTGGGGATGCTCGCAGATGTTTCAAAACCTTATGGAAACTCCCTCTCAAATGGAGTTTTGAGAGATACTAGCTTCGCAATGAAGCTTGTGCTAAGTGGTGCTACATAGCTGGTTATAGGTTAAGAAAGGTTTTCTGTCTGTAGGTGTTCATATTTGTGTAAAAAACAGAGAAATCTTATGAGAGGGTTTTCTTCAGGTATTCTGGTTTCCGCGCATAGGCAAAAGTCATGCATGTTGAGGTGATTGGTAACTCTAACTTGCCCCTAGCTGTGAGATTGTCTCTATGTGTCTGTGATAGACTTGCGACCAGTCCTGGGTGTCGCCCGCCTCTCGCACATTGAATGCTGGATATGGGCACCAGTGACCCCCGCGACCCAAAAAGACACGGGTAATGCAAATGGATGTATGTTTTGAGCTATTCGATAGTTGGATATCTCTCACACAGACAGTGATAGCGATAATGTATGAATGTAACTTAGGGAAACTGAATAAAGAAGAGACTTCAACAGCTACACACGAGTGCAGTTTTAATTTTAAAGACAGTGATTGGTTAAGAGGTGATGGATTAAAAAGTGTGATCTCTTTTGTGGAAATCAAACGTGCTCTGGCGCAAGTTAGATTTTACTCTCATATTACTGCATTGAACTAATATCCCACACTATAATGGTTGACCCATATGGCAGGTCACATTAGCTAAGATGGAGGGCAGTTGGGAGATATTCTTGGGTCCACACTGGCTCCACATTAATCACAACTGTCCTTTCACACTCTGTCTCCCTCACTGCCTCTGTCAGCGGTCATGTACGACACAGCAGAGCGTGCTCCTCTTTTCTTCCTCATCTACTATATTCTGAAGAGGGGTGATGGGGCAAACTTCTAAATAGAGCATGCATTCACGTGCACCACTGAAATACCACAGCGGACAGCAGCAGGTGAGCTGTTTCATGTTTTGTAGGGCATTGTGTGAAGGATTTACTGTGGTGTCAAGCTGGCAGGATGGACAGACAAAGCAACACAAACACACACAGGCAATTAGAAAGCGACCTGTTTTTCATGGCGGCTGGTGATAAAAGGACTAATGCAACGTGTTGGACATGCTTGCAATTAAAATTAGCTTAACCCTCGACTTCTAAGATGCCGTAAATAATAAAATAAAACAATCATCGCTGATTTATGCTCTGCACACACATATACAGTACGTATATATACACACACATATATATGTGGAGTGGTGGAACAGAGGATATAGAAAGTGGGCCTGTTATTGGAAGGTCGCCAGTTCGACTCCCTGAACAGACAACATCAAAATGTGGGTGGAAAAGGTGAAACACCCACACCTGCCTCCACTCTCATTTGCCCTATTCTGGGCCCTTGAGCAAAGCCCTTAACCCCCACCATCTGCTCCCAAACTCTCTTGAAAATGAGTCCTCGTGACTCAATGAGACTACCTGTATAAA
>JBBPBX010021364.1:31783-42455 GCA_038048925.1 Garcialebias charrua
TTACTCATTTTTTATAATTTGATACAAGTTTGTGTGTGCTTTTACTGGTAGAGTAATGCATACCCATAGTAATTCACATCACAGGAGAAATGCTTTTAAGACAATAAAATGCACAGTGTATTCAAGACCAGGTTTATTGGTGTGTTTTTTAATATATAGTATATTTATTAGGGCTTTAGGAAGTACTAAATAATTCATAATTATACCCTTGGCGTCTCCCTACAACACATGTTTTCTACAGGTGAGAGGAAGCTGCAGTGACCACAGGTGCACCTTTTGAAAGGTTTTTATTTATTTATTGCTTTACAATTTGGATTGAGATAGTTGAAAATTATTTAAAAAAAGATAATTTGTTACTACTTTGAACATTAGCCTATGTTGCTAACATAAATTTACCACTCAGATGCTGGACCCGTTCAGATTCTTGCATAAGAGCGTCAGTTCCTGTAGCCAGCAGCTCGAACTGATAAGGCTCAGGACCTGTGGCTCTCTGCTCCAAGTCTCCCTCAGTTTCTGGTGAGGGAGGTGGAGAAAAGACCTGTGTCGCTGTGTTCACTCCCCATGTTGCATTATGCTAACGCTAGCTGCATGTCACGGTCCTGGCCACACCCACCTACTCGCTCTAACCCCACCTCCTCCCTCCTTTAGGCGGTGCCTCCACAGTCTTTCGGAACGCCCATTTTGGTGAAGATTTTGAATTTGAACTTGGGGAGGAGTTAAAGACCCAGAGCCCGTTTAGTTTCACTTTAAGTAGGTTTAAAAATACAGCAGTCAAACCACAATAGAAATGAAGCTTTAATTTAAATGATCTCCTTGTTGGATAACAGTTACTGACTGGACATTTCATCTGATCTGACGTACCAGATACATGGTAAATGGTAAATGGAGTTTATTTATATAGCGCTTTCCAGCCCCCTATGAGGGGTCCCAAAGCGCTTTACAATACCAACCATCCACCCATTCATTCACCGGTAGCGGCAGACTGCCATGCAAGGCGCCATCCAGTCCTACCGGGAGCAACTCGGGGTTAAGTGTCTTGTCCAAGGACACAACGACACATGGTGTGGGGAACCGGGATTCGAACCTCCAACCTTTCGATCGGGGGACGACTGCCATTACCACTACGCCACGGCCGCCCCTCTTCACAACACACACCACTGTAGTGATTTTTTTTTGAAAATTTATTCATTTCATTTAAAAACATGACAATTATACATACAATACAATAACAAAAAGTTAATTAAATAAAATGAAAGGTGGCAGAAGAAGAACTAGTCTTATGAAAACTGCCCCTTTTTACTCAATTCTAATGTAAATCAAATTATATATATAAAAAATTTAATTCAAAAAGAAAATAACAATCTAGCTAAATTAAAAACATAAAAACTCAAACATCTTAATCAAATCAGATAGATATATGTATTAACGATTCCCATATTCTTCCAAGAAACTCGTCTTTATCAGTCTCTTAAATGTACACAGTGATCTGGCATTCTTAACAGTATCTTCCAAACCATTCCACAATCCTATTCCCTGAATTATTGTGGATCGTTCCTTCAAACTACTACTAAAATAAGGCTTCACAAACATCTCAATTCCTTTAAGAAAATATACACTCTCTCTTTTAACAAAATGTGTTTGAATATTGTCAGGCAACATGCCTTTATGTGCCTTATACATAAGCAACAAAATGTTATAATTAACCAAATCATAGAACTTCAAAATTTTCAGTTGATAAAATAAAGTAGTCGACGGATATCTATAGTTTTTTTTCATAATAATTCGTACAGCTCTTTTCTGTAAAATGAACAAAGGATTAGTTATAGTTTTACATGCTTTACCCCAGACTTCAATACAGTAAGCCAAATAAGGAACAACTATTGCATTATACAACATAAACAATGCTTTATCAGTGAAAAACTCTCTTACTTTATACAGAACTGCTATTGATCTGGATATTTTTGTTCTCAATTTGTTTATGTGAGGTCTCCATGTTAATTTCTCATCAATAATAACACCCAAAAATTTCACCTCACTAACTCTACAAATTTCAGTTCTGTCTACCAAAAATGGAGCGTGAACATCAGTTTTTCTGTTGCTGTGTATCATGTAATAAGTTTTATCCAGATTTAATGATAACTTATTTAGACAAAACCAATTTTGGATTTTCACAAATTCTGACTGTATTAACTCCAGCATTTGTTCTGTATCATCACCCTTACAAATAAATGTTGTGTCGTCTGCAAATAAAACACATCTAAAAAAGTCTGACACATTAACCAAGTCATTTACATACAAATTAAATAACCTGGGTCCAAGTACGGAGCCCTGAGGCACTCCACATGTGATATTACTAAATTTGGATCTTATGTCATGAATTTGAACAAATTGTTTTCGATCTTCCAAATAACTATTTACCAACTTTAATGCTGTCCCTCTAATACCATATTTATATAGTTTGTCAAGAAGAATTCCATGATCTATAGTATCAAATGCCGTCCTTAAATCAACATAAATACTAATACAACTCGTCTTTTGATCAATTGCATTTGTTATTTGTTCCACCAATTCAACAAGTGCCATTGATGTAGACTTATTTTTTCTGAATCCATATTGACTGTTACTAAGTGTGTTTTGTTTATCAATGAATCAATCCAATCTTATCCCAAATAATTTCTCCAAAATTTTTGAAAATTGTGGCAACAGTGATATTGGTCTATAATTATTAAAGTCACGCTTATCCCCATTTTTAAAAAGTGGAACCACTTTGGCTGTTTTCATGTTATTTGGAAATATTCCTGATTTGAATGACAGGTTACAGATGTGTACAAATGGCTCAATGACATAACTCATTATATTTTTTACAAACATCATATCCATGTCAACCCAATCCTTTGATCTTTTATCTGCAAGGTCATTTACAACATCCATTACCTCTTCTTTGTCAGTTCCTTCCAAAAAGATACTATTGGCACAACTCGTAATTTTGTGATTCACGTTTGCATCTGCTGTAGGTATTTTGTTTGCAAGGCTTGGGCCAACATTTACAAAATAATTATTAAACTCATTTACAATCACATTTTGGTCATGGATATCATTACCATCCTTAACAAAATATTGTTATTAAATAAGAAATTTAAACTCAAGTGTCCCTCTACCAAAAAGGTTGGTAACATGGGTCACAAACCTCTTTGAGTCTAAGGCAGGAGTCACCAACATGGTGCCCGCGGGCACCCGGGTACCCCCGGGACCATTTGAGGTGCCCTCTGACCTGTTTTAAAAATAGCACAACTCACTACTAAGCTGCATTTTCATTTTATTCAGCTGTTATTCTTTTTTTGTATTTACATATATATTAAAATGTCTATCTTAAAAATACGTTCTTAAAATACGTTTATTATACATTTTTTTCAATTTACGCTTTGTTATTTCCGAAGTTTTTATCAAACTTTGTATGACTCCGTACCCACGAAGTAGCTCTCAGTTTCGAAAAGGTTGGTGACCCCTGAAGGGCTTAGTGACACTATAATTTGTCTGATACACACATAAACTTGTACAACTCATCTTTAATTAAAGAATCAATAATAATAAATACATATGAGTGAATAAATTGCAGCACTGAAGGTTAAGTGTTGGAACATAGCTGGGAACTGCCACCACAACAGTTTAGCTTTCCTGTGTTAATATTTCCTGAGTTTTATTTAGGTCATTCTTACACTTAGTGTGTGGATGTGTGTGTGACATGTATCAAATATTCATAAAAATATGAAACAAATCGCGTCAATAGGGAAGGCAACATTTAACAGCCAAATATGGGACGATTCCTATTAGGCTAGCTTTAGCTAACCTGAATATTTACAAGCCTCCTGTCTGGACGACATTAAGACTTGGATGGCTTCAAACTTCCTAAGTTTTAATGACCAGAAGACTGAAGTCATCATCTTCAGCCCTAGCTCAGCTGCCGCCTCTGATCACATAAACTTGGACTCCCTCCAGCCCTATCTCAAAAACTCTGTAAAAAATCTTGGGATGGTTTTCGACTCAGACCTTAAGTTCGATAAACAAATCAGCTCCGTTCTCCAGAAGAGTTTCTTCCAGCTGCGGCAGGTTGCTAAGCTCAAGCCGGTGCTGTCCAGATCTGATCTTGAGACCCTAATCCATGCGTTCATCACAACCCGCCTGGATTATTGTAATGCACTGTATGCTGGGATCAGCCAGGCCTCCTTCTCACGCCTTCAGCTCGTGCAAAATGCAGCAGCTCGGCTTTTAACCGGTACACGTAGGTTTGAGCACATTACACCTGTTCTCTCCTCCCTGCACTGGCTCCCCGTGCGAACTAGAGTCGACTTTAAAATCCTGTTGTTGACCTACAAATGTCTAAATGGCCTCGCTCCCCTCTACCTCTCCGAGCTGCTGGAACCATATGTTCCACCGCGGGCCCTGAGATCATCTGATCAGATGCTCTTGGCGGTCCCAAAAACTCGACTGAAGCTCCGTGGAGACCGAGCATTTTCAGTCACCGCCCCCAAACTCTGGAACAACCTGCCCCCCAACATTAGACAGGCTCCTCCCTTCTCATGTTCAAATCCCTGTTAAAAACCCATCTGTTCTCTCTGGTGTTTCATACTGTGTGAGCTGACCTAGTGTATATATATATATTTTTTTTACTGTATTTTTTTTCATTTTAATTTGTTCTTATACATTTTTATGTACTTTTACTACTGTTAATATCATAATTGTTACTATTGGTGTGTGTTACTGTTTCTGTACATTTTTAAACTTTTATGCTGTGTGTGTGAAGCACCTTGATAACAGTTTATCTGTTTTAAGCTGTGCTATAGAAATAAAATTGACTTGACTTGACTTGACTTGCTAATACATTGACGGTACTTACAATCTTTCAACCACATTGAAAGGCTTTTTTTCATCCCACAAACATCTTTATCCTTCTCCCTTTTCCTTTTTCTGTTTTCCGCCCCAGATAGTTTTGTTTTTTCTGCCGCTCCATCTTGTTGTCAAGTGCACGAGTGGAAAAAAATAAAAAAATAAAGAAATAACGCGCCTGAGTGTGTTCTCTTAGGGGCGTGTTCACAGCCACCTGTGTGGGAAGGGAGAGTGATGAGGGGAGTTGAAGGAGCAGATGGGCACCTAATCAGTGCTGTTCCCCTGTTATTGATCATTTCATGCAGTTAAATATTAGGGGTGCACCGATTTCAATTTTCTGGCCGATCACCGATCACAGATTTTTAGAAAGTCTGACCTGCTGATTCCGATTTTGGCCGATACCGATTTTCAGGTGTGAAAAGGTCAAAATGTACCTTAAATTTTCCAATCTTACTTTATTTTAAAGGTTCAGTCTGCAGTTTCTGTAGAACTGCAGCACTTAGAAAAAATTTCAACAAGCAAAGCATTCTGATCCCTCCCCCTCAGAGCCATATATGGCTCTGCCCCCTTGTGGACTGTTGAATTTCAAATTCAAGCTCTGTTTTTATTGGCTGATTCAAATTCAAGCTCGGTTTTTATTGGCTGGTTACAAACTTTGTTTTTATTGGCTGGAAAATGGTGGGTCACTTTTTCTTTTTAGAAATGCTTATTTACCACCTGGAGAAGCAAGGGGACAATATTTTTTTTTAGTTTTTTTCAGAGATTACCTCTCTAACATCAATCTAGTGACAGAGTGAAGAAATATGTTAAAAATATATTGTTAGAAAAGTTACATATAGCAGCTTTAAACAAAGTGTAACTATAAAAAAATCAGTTCATTTTACTCTTTCACTTGTTACATTTTAAATAATTTTATTTTTATTTTCATTTAACATTTTAAAAAACAAAACAAAAAAAGATAATGCAGCATGTGTAACATTTTCAAGTCAGTGGGTAATAAGAAATAACACTCGCACAGGTAAGTTTGTCCTCACAGACTTATTCCAGTCACTTTTTCATTAGTGGCAGGTTTTTCTTGATGAACAAAAGCATTTCTGCTTTGTCACCAGACAGGCGACTTCTTTTCTCATCTACTACATGTCCAGCCAACTAAACAGGCGCTCGCTTTCAATGCTTGTGCATGGGGCAGAGAGGTAGGTTCAGGCAAGATGAGGGAAACAATTTTCATTAATCCTCCAGTAGACCAATGGGTCCTGGCCCCTTTCGACAGGAAAGAAACAGGTAGTTCTGTACCTGCATAGCTGAAGGGCTGGCCAGCTGTTGTTCCTTTTCTGTGTTCTCCTTTAAGATTTCATCTTGAACTGCAAACAGTAGACTACACCTTTTTGCTGCAGATTCATCGATGTCAGGAGGTCCCACTTCAGAGAATGTTCCTGCAGCAGGTGTGCATCTGGTCCCCCCCTCTGCTGAGAAGTAGTGATTCTTGTACCTTGTTTTGCATAAACAAAGAAAGATGGGTCAATCATTGTGTTTTGTATACATTAAAAGTTTTTTTAAATTGCATGTAAATAAAGAAATGCATATAAATGCATTTCTTTATTTACATGCAATTTAAAAAAACATTTAAATTAAAAATAAACATTTCTTGATTGAAATTTTCAATAAAGAAATTTTTATTTTAAAATTAATTTGAATGTTTCTTGAAATATAGCAGTAGGTTAAAAGTAATTGTGACTAAAATAGAATATTCACAGTTACTGGATCCAGAATAGTGGTCAAGCTGTACAGAAGCTCATGCAGCATCTTCTCACAACAGCCTCCAGCAACGTAGTTTTGGTTTTACCCACACCACGGTCTGTGCTGGCTTGCTTCTCCAAAATCCGCTGAGTGCAGTGATTACAGTTTAAGTGTACTTGATTACGTTTGAATTGTTCGTCAATCCACTGTGCAGTAAAACTTAACATGGACACTTACATCAGAAGTCCAGATGTCTGTTGTAAAGCTGAGTGTATTTGGATTAGCTTTTAGCAGGCTACGGGTGTCTCTCAAAACTTGGCTGAACATATCCGGTAATGTAACATCAGAAAAATATCTCCGCCTCGGCATATAATATCGTGGGCTCACGTGTTGCATCAAGCTTCTAAAACCTTTGTCCTCAACGACTGAAAAGGGCTGGTCGTCTAATGCCATGAACTCCATCACTTTCCTTGTGGTAGCTTTGCTCTTTTCGTGCTCATAAAAGCTAACAGCAGCTGTGAAAACCACCGACTGGCTCTTTGATAGCGCTAGCTTCTTTAGCTTAGCATTAGCTTGGTTGCTCGCTTCAAACGTTGCACACTTGGCTGCGTGGCGATTTCTTAAATGGCGAACAAGGTTTGTTGTATTAAAGGTTTTGGTTGTGGCTCCACCACGACTTACTTTGGCTTTACACAAGTTGAGATCTTTTGCTCATTTTAAAATAGTAGAACTTCCAAACAGACAACATGGCTGCTCCGAGTGGCCTGTGTTGACTGTGTTAACGCGCATGTGCAGACGTGACCTGGTGGGCGGGTCTCTTAGTCAGCCCCCTCTCCGCCCCCCACCCCCTCTCTCACAGCAGAGCAAAAAGGGACAGCGGCTGATTTTCAGACCTTTGCGGCGATCGGTGGATAAAATCGGCTTCTCATTTAACGATCGGCCGATCGCCGATTTCCTCAAATTAAGGAAATTGGGGCCGATCGATCGGCCGGCCGCTTTATCGGTGCATCCCTATTAAATATAGAAAATGCCTGCTAGAAATTTCTTTTTTTCTAGAGACGGTTTTGACGCCCCATTTAGTGCAGCGCCCCCATGCGTTGCATACACTGCATAGCGGCTTTTTGCGCCACTGGAGTGTCAACACATCTGTTGAGTCATCGAGTCCTCTTTCCCAGAGATGCAGCACTCCTTGTTTCTTACAAAGTATTACGTGTCCTCTGTTTTCACCATTTGATGGGACAAAACCAAAGATGAGTAATGATCAACTAGTTGTGTAACAGCTTTGCAACAAGACCAACGCCTTTAAACAGCCCTGCAATCTGTTAATTCCTTTAATCTCAGTGAGCTCAGGGAACACTTTGCTGAAACATCCTCAGAGAAGATCTCAGCTCTTATGTACGTAAGTTATGTAAGTTTGTGGACTCTTTATAATTTTCTATATTTCTGCATCAATATGACCTAAAACATCATCAGATTTTCACACAAGTCCTAAAAGTAGATAAAGAACCCAGTTAAACAAATGAGACTAAAATATTAGACTTGGTCATTTATTTACTGTGGAAAATGGTCCAATGTTACACATCTGAGTGGTAAAAATATGTGAACCCCCCCCCCCCACACACACACACACACACACACACGCACACACACACTGTGCAGCAATAACTGCAACTAGATGTTTCCAGTAACTGTTGATCAGTCCTGCTCACCACCTTGGAGGAACTTTAGTCCGCTCCTCCGTACAGAACATCTTCACCTCTGAATGTTGGTGGTTTCCACACATCAACTGCAGCTTCAGGTCCTTCCACAACATCTGGATTGGATGATGGTCAGGACTTTGACTGGACCGTTCCACAACATGAACTTTATTCTTCTTGAACCATTATTTGGTAGAACCACTTGTGCTGAGGGTCATTGTCTCGTTGCATGACCCACCTTCTCTTCAGATTGTCCATGGACAGATCTTCTGACATTTTCCTTTAGAATTCTCTGATATAATGCAGAATCCATTATTCCATCAACAATAGCAAGAAGTCCTGGTCCAGATGCAGCAGCACAGGTCCAAACCATGATAATACCACCACCATGTTTCACAGATGGGATAAGGTTCTTCTGCAGGAATGCTGTTGTCCTTTCTCCAAACCGAACTCTTTTCATTTAAACCAAAAACTTGTGTTTTGCTCTCATTGTCCACAGAACATTCTTCCAACAGTCTTCTGGCTCGTCCACGTGATCTTTAACAAACTGCAGACGAGCAGCCATGTTGTTTTTGGAGAGCAGTGTCTTTCTCCTTCGACCCTGCCATGACACCATTGCTGTTCAGAGTTCTCTCCTGACGGTGGACTCATGAACATCAGTCAGTGTGAGAGAGGCCTTCATCTGCTTAAAAGTTACCCTGGTAAAGGACACACTGCTAGTTCAGATGATGCTGGAAGTCCAGGAACTGGTGTCATTGTGTCTCTGTGTGTAGCATGGACAGACAAAAGATGAAAGAATGTGGCACGTACTGACCAAAGACATGCAGCGTGTTGTCATTTCACAGCATTTCTTTATTTATCAATGATTCACGAAGAAGTGAAGAATTTCTGGTTTTCTGGTCAACCATTTCACGATGTTCTAAAAGTTGACAATGACTAATGGTTCTGGATTATTTGGCTGTAGAAGTCAAATGTATTGGCAGTTTTGGTCATTCTTGTACCAGAACTTTGTCAAAGTACAGACAGGAAAGTACTAAAGTGTTCCAACTTTGGAGAAACTACTTGTTGCTTATAGGATGAAGCTGAAGCAACAGAGCAGCTGTGCTTCTTCAACACATCCCTGTGTCCTGATTTATTGGAGTGAAACCAAAAGGACAACAGAGGTAAACCAAACATAAAGCGGCAGTGACACCAACAAAAGGTTTTACCTAGAATTCATTTAGCTAAAAGATTTACTCATTGTTGAGACAAGTGTTGCTTAAAGGTGTGTTTGTTACCAGCAACTGGTTGGTTTGGTGCCGGTGTCTGTTTGTGTTCAACTCTTTATGCACCTGAATGTTTCTGGTCTTTGTTGGCCTCCTTTTGTCACATGAAACAGGTTGTCTCGTCACTTCGTTTGTTCTTATTGGAAAAATGATTTTTCTTCAAATGAATGCCCTTACGATTCTTGAAGTCTGCATAATTTGTACACACCTATTGACTGCAAAACTAATTGCCCCTTGGGGATAATAAAGGAACTTGAACTATTTTCCACTGCCTTGCCTGGAAGTTAAACACTATTTTATGTTGAAATGACAATGGTTTTAGTTTTTGTTTAGGTCAAACCTTGAAAATGTCATTATGCACTATGTATCAATAAATCAATCAATCCATTTTATTTATAAAGCACCCTTCATACTAAAAGCAGCTCAAAGTGCTGTACAGAATTATAAAACAATAAACCCACAAAATTAAAGCAAACGACACACACAAAATGAATGAATGAATTAATTTAATTAAAGGGGACCACATATTCAAAATTCACTTTTTAATGTTTTTTTTTACTCAACTTTGGGTATTTACTTCATAAAAAAACAGTCCTAAGGCCAAAAAAATGCACCCAGTGGTTTATTTACTCTAAGTAGATTTATTTATCTTTGATAAATACACTTCGTTTCCCACTTCCTGCGGTTTGTGACGTCACAAACCGCAGCCAACCACCTCAAACCTGAGTCCAGCCCCTCACCTAGCAACCCCTGGTTAGGCTCAACCCACTTCTGTATTAAACACATGACTGTTGTTTTTCATGATTTCATCTCATCTTTTGTTTATATTGTAGCGTGTGAAGAAGGAGAAACAAACTGATCTGCAAGCAGTTGCCTTTAATCCTTCGAGCGTCAAAACCAGTTACAGAATGAATGAATGAACACACGAACACTTCTTCTTCATCACCTGGTAAAACCTGGGGAGCACCTCGCTGGCTCCTCCTACTGGGTGAGAGAGAGATGAGGCCACATGCCTCCCAACACACCACAATCTATTTTTTATTATTCTGCTGTTTCTACTATGTCAGCACAGATACTTTTGTTTTAAGT
>JBBPBX010021365.1:15437-30115 GCA_038048925.1 Garcialebias charrua
ATTAATTAAATAAAAAATATTTAACTCCATGAATTTTATTGATGTTGACCTAAAACTGGGTATTTTATTAATTGAAAGGAACCCTCGACACATAATTTGTAACAAAAGTTTCTGCTAAATGTTTTTTCTTTTAACTTTTAAAGTAAACACTGTCTCTCTGTTAGCAAAAAATCTTGTGAACAACTGGAGAGATTGTAATTAAACTTCCAGAAACATAATCATCAGATGAACCTCTAGGGTTTTTGACTTTTGGAGCTAACCTAAATCAAGATGGCTGCCAAAGCCAACTGACCTTACAAAATATAAAATGGCTCTAATTCAATCAGTTTCACATATATTGAGTTAAAATTTGGTTATGGTACTAATATAGAGTCAGTGTACTAGCACATATTCTAAGTACTACTGAATACATGAGATCATTGTCTGCAACTTGAACATTATGTTTTGGAGTCAGCTCTATTTCTCAGTTATCAAACAATTTTTTTATGAAATTTTCAGAAAGGAATCACAGGCTGTACCTCTATAATGGATTAACTTTTGAAGCCAATACAATTAAAGATGGCTGACTCCCACAGTTAATATAAATTAGCCAACACAAAAATGACAATAACGTTTAATTTGGATTGTTTTGTGCTAAAGTTGGAAGTGATAGTAGCTGAGACTCAACGTATACGCTGAGCATGGCATCTTGCAATTTTGCACGAGTTTACGCGTAACATTATTTTTTATGTTTGACCAAAACGGCTGCAACTTTGTCAAAATATGATCAGAATGAGAACACAATACTGTATGATCAATCAGAAATTCTGTTTTAATAAATGGTTGACAATATGCATTCCTTCAAGGAACATTAGGCCTTGGGTTGCAATCACGTGACCCGGAAGTGGCGCGAAATTCAGATGCGGGGCAGGAAGTGATTTTCCCCAGTTCAAAACACAGCAGAATGGATTACAGCAAGTATGCCAAAGCCCTAAATAAACTGGCGAGGACGAGTTTTGGGTTAACCATTTAGGATCAAAAGAAGCTTTAAATGGTTGTCGACTTGTTTCTGCCCGGGTGAGTAGTGAGATGTATTATTTATTTAGTAATTAGCCTATGCTAACTACGCTATCGCTAATGCTAACAACAAGTTTAGTTAGCCCCCTGTTATTTCTATGTGCGTGGATCTACTTAAAAATAATATATTTAGCTTCTGTAAAGCCAAATTCGTGCTGGAGTTGTATGTGTTAACGTTGAGTCATATGCATTTCTACACTGTAGGTCAGAGATCTACAGTAACTCCATTAAAAAGGTAAGTTAATGTACTGAAAATATTATGATTTTTTTTGTTTTGATAATACAGTATCATCAAGGTGATCGTATCTTCTTTGTAACTTCAGATACTAGCTGGTTAAACTCAAGGTGGCCATACATGGGAGCCTCACCAGATGGAGTCGTTTCATGTGACTGTCATGGAGCCAGGGTGTGTGAAATCAAGGTAAAATTTATTTCTCAAAAGGTTTGGACTACTGCACTGCAGACTTAGCTTTTTTAGATTTTTCTACCTGGATTATTGAGCATGCATTAGGGTACTGCACTGCAGACTTTGCGCACCTCACAGTATGAATGTTACAACTATAATTTTTTACTCAAATCTTTGTTGTTTGCATATTTCACAGCATGTAGCCGTAGTTTTGGGGATGGTCTTGCAGTTTGTGGGATGTTGCCTTGTTTCCAGTTAAAAAATGTGTGACCTTTCCATCACCTTTTAAAACTTAGTCCAGATTAATACATTCTTACCTGTGGAACACACCTGGTTGACAGAGACATAAATATAGTCTCATTTTCTAACATTGGTGTTGGATAGTGAAATGAGTGAAACACAATCTTTAAAAACGTATCATATTGAAATGTTTTGGAGACTACCGTATTTATTTTTTATGTCTAAGTTTCATTGTCTTGTCCTTCAGTGCCCACAGAGCAAACAGCATGAAGTCGGTCTGAGGATGTGTGCTGGACAGCCTGGTTTTTGTCTCGTCGTCTCGTCAAGGTTGGAGATTCTGTACAACTGGATAGGAACCATCCTTATTACCATCAGCTCCAGGATCAGATTCACATTGTGGATGTACAATATTGTGATTTTGTAGTATGGAGTGAAAATGATATTTATGTGGAAAGAATTCTGCCAGATGACCAGCTGTGGGAAACAGCAGTTCCCAAAATTCAGCACTATTTTACACATTGCATCCTACCTGAAATCCTGGGACAGAAATCCACACGTGACTAACCAATCTAAGAATCAAGAATGTTATTTGGAGTAGTTGATGAAAGGAGTTTGAAAAGTTTATACAAATTTAAACAGTTGCTCTTTTTTTCCCCAAAAACATTTGTCACTACCATAACATGTTTCAGCTACACCTGTAGCAAGCACTCTGCAGAAGGGTCATGTGATGTTGTTACATGTCATGACAGCTGTTTTTTATTTACAATAATCTTATTTACAATAATCTTAATTGAAAAGTTAAGTATGTTAAATCAAATGATATATTTAAATCAATATGAGATTAGCTTGTGAATTTCAAAGGTGTTCTAATATGTTAAATAACAGCACATACAAATGTCATATGTCACAAATGTTGCAAAATGAGTCTACTTCAGAAAAATGTTTTTATTTCAATAGCAAAACTCATGTCATTTTAACTGACCAATATTCACAAAGATTGGTTATGGAGTTCATTGAATAAATTAAAAATATTCAACCTTATTGGGTAAATTTTTTTTTTGTCTTCATGAACAATTAACATGTACAAATATGGTCTGTAACAGTATTAGTGATTTAATTTACTTTTGATTTACTTTAAATGATAAATACATGTATAATCATTTAAACTTAAAATATTTATATAAATATAGTTGATTGAATTACTTGTCGCTCAGGCCACTCTATTAAGAATTGTAATCTTTCATGGAGAACATGAATCGTTCTAAAACAAATTCGAGACACAGTGGCTTTTGACACATTAAATCTATAGGCAAGGTCTTGAAGCTGCAGATGTAATCTGAGATGCATAAGTATCATAATAAATTGCTCAAATTTGGAGAGTGCTGACAGTGATGACATGCTGATGTATAAGGTTCACAGAGCTGAAAAATTTGCATCAAAACTAAAAAGTTGGGCAGTCCCGTATAAAACTTTGTTTTATCGTTGTTCTGGAAGGTTTCAGGAGTAAATTTAGTCACTGAGACTTTTTCCTTAAGGTCGCAGATCTCAGTTGTGTAGCCTTTCACTGCATCCTCCAGCTTTGTGAGGTCAACCATGCTTAGATCCGTCTGGCATTCTGCATCTGCAAATATTTAATTATTAAAAATTACGTTCAGAAATTCTATAAATAAATAAATAGTATTTTTATTTATTATTATTTTACCTTTGAATCGTTCGTTTTCAGGGGCTGGTAAGCTTTCTTCACAGAGCTCATCTTCCAGACTGTTGGCCTCCTCAGTGCAGAGAAGCTTCCAGGCCTTAGCTCTTTCCCTGCGCCGGAGGGATGCTTCTGTTTGTGGCCACTCGTTACTTCTTTGGTACCCCAGGTTAACAGTGGGGGCCCAGTCTTGGGAATGTACATCACCTGCTGCACTCGGACAACCTAAATATAAGACACCACTTTAAAGTAAAACACGTAAATGCCTTTCCTAGCACTAAGCTAACCGCTAACAACATTAGCATTCTAATCGGATTTTTTCTGGGAACAACCAAGTGTTGAACCACTACACAAGCTAGGGCATAACATATCTTACCTGTCTTTCTAGTTACTGTCCAATAAAATATCTGAAAATATGATTTAAACGATACGACCCTTACCTGTAACAAAGTGGTCGCTGCAGACTCTCGTCAGTTTCTGCACCTCCTGTTTTTAGCCGTAGGTTGTAATCCACGTTTGTCGTCTTTTTTCTGTAAGTTTTTTTAAATTAATCCCCTTGTAGCATACTACTTTCGGAACACGAAAATAACTTTTATCTATCTCTCGATTAGAGCGGTTGCAACAACCGTAAACGGCACAGAATTTAGGCATGTTGATGCTGAATCAGCAACAGAAGGAAACGGCTGCGTTTACTTCTTGCCCCGCATCTGCATTCTGTGACGTCACTGCTACGTCATCTAAACTTTGTGAAAATTTTCTACAAGCACAACAAGTTTTATTTCAAGTCATTTCCTTTTTACAATTAGCTTTCAAGCTGATTGTGAGTGTAACAGAATCTAATTTCAATTTCAGGATTTGCACAAGTCAGCTGTATGTTTGGGAAGGCCTTGAGGGAGAAAGAGAAAAAAGGACATTGACATGCAAATGATTGTCTTGAACTTTATTGAGCGGGTACATTTAAGTTAATTTGCCTTTGGGAGTGGCTAATGGAAGTAGGCTTCTCCAGTAACTCTTAAGGAGTCAATCCACCTGATTTAGAGGAAGCAAGTGCATAGATCTCTTGATTGACAGAGCTGTTACTCTCTGTGTGACATAACTGATGGACAGAGACGAAGGAGGGAGGGTGCCGACAAGGTCCAGGTTCCGCAACATATCGGGACACCCTCGTGTGCAACGTATTTCAGATGCTAGCATTATCTGGTGGGAGAAGCAGCCAAGTGTTGTTTTAAAGCCTTCATGGTAAATCATAAATGTTGCAGGGGGCAACTTTATAAAAAATGCAATGCATACACCCCTTTAGCTAAAACAGAGCACTCAGGCACCTCAGAGAATGAAGGGCGTTAGTGTAGTATCATGCTACAATTACAACAAGAAAACAGGTTTTACATGATTTTACTGGAAATAGTTTAATTTAACCCTTTGTGTAAAAAGTAAAACGTGTCCATGCTGTGTCATTGTGCATGATGAAGCTGAATCCCTGACAGCCCGTATTAGTTATTTTAGAACAGTTGACCACCTAAAAGTCTTCAGTCGTCCCTTAAAGAGAGCTCAACAGACTGCATGGTTGGGAATGTCTATAGTGTATGTGTATGACACTGTATACAAATATCTTTGTAAAAATGTGCTTGGAAACACTTTGTGTGTGTGTGTGTGAGTGTCTGTTTGCCCTTTTATAGATGTGGGTGAAGGACCCAGCAGAGGAGCTAAAAGTAAAGCGTCAAGCCATAATTGGGTTACAGGGACCAGTGATGGATTAAAGCACGGCTAGGGAGACGCTGCAGCAACATTAGGGTGTCTGAGATGTCAGGGGCAGAGCGCTCTCATTAATCGCCTCGGCCCTTACATTACTGCATTAGTTGTATTAGCAGCTAGGACTCGGCGAGCACTTTGAAATTTCTCGCCGAGGAAGGCCGCACACTTTTTTCCTCCCCGTTTTTGTTACTGACGTGGGCAATGGTTTCTCCCTGTTCCTCAGAAGAGATGGCAAGGAGTGGGTCCAATTCATTTAGTTGAAATGCCTCTTGTGTTTACAAGTGCGTTTTATTGTTATTTTCAGCCGTATCAGAAAAATAAACTGGTTACTGTAAACATTTGTCATGATTTGATGTGAGAATTTCTGAATGCTCAGAGTTAAGAGTTTCCATTGAAAGTTGCAAGGTAATTTAGACTAAGTGAACACACACGCACACACTCAGTCATCTCACTTCTCAATATTCTAATAGTGTTCCTGTGTGAAAATTGATTTTTAGGAGCCTGCTGCCTGACCTGAGCTCCAGCCACCCCCAACACAATCCAAGTCCACTTTTTTATGCTTCCATCCATCTTCCTTGCAGTACATATATTTGCACTATAGCTGTTATTAATAAACTGAAATTGATTTTGCAGTGTAGTAAAACCATAACATGAGCTGTCAAGGTGGTGTTGGATGGTGTCCTGCTGGTTACTGGCTGGAAGAGTAGGTGGAGTTCATGCCTTTGCCTGATGGAGGAAAATGTGTGGGGCAGGGGTCTTGATGCAAACATAGATTAGCTTGTATAGACTAATGTTGGTGATCTTGAGTGTTCACCCCCTGACCGCTCCTCTTCTGTGAAGTGAAAGCTTCATCACTCATGTATCTTGTAGAGAACCAGGCTGTTCACTTTCTCCCTCTTCCTCCAGAAGCTACAGAACATAACTTAATCACAGATAAAGCATCTCTAATTGCAATGAAGCTGCTTGTGATCTCAGCATAACCATTACATTTAATGAAAGTAGAATTTCTGATTATGTTAATAATCTTTGATACTTTATCAAACATGTACTGCAAATTGTCTGTGGAATTGTTAAAGTGAAGTAGTGAAGTAAACTTTATTGTCAATCAAATCATGCAATAGTACATTACACAGAAGACTGAAAATGTGATTCTCCAAAATGCCAATGTGCGGTGTTATAAAAAAAAAAGATTAACACACAACTAAGCATAAAACCTGAAGCATAAGCTAAGCATAAAACACCACCTAAAAGCTATTAAATATTAACAATCAACACAACATAACAACACGTGTGGGGATACGGTTCCCAGGCTAACATAGTGCACCAGAATGTATTCAAGTTAGGTATGGTACTTGAGTGCTCTAGTGTTCCCTCAGTTTACTAGTCTTTTATGTGTGGTGGGAACATTTTCTTGAACTTTGCAAACAGTAGATTACAATGCACAGAATAACCATAGAGTGCATTTGATAGAAAATAAAATGCTCATTTTGGTCAACACTGAAAAGAGCCTTATTGTACATGCCTGGTAAAATGTGAAAAAGCTTTTCAGTTGAAAAACATTTTTACATCAAATGTTTAGGAGCTAAAGCAAATGTTTTCAAGTTATTACAAACTTGTGCTGTAATTATTTACTGTAACCATTAAAATTGTATTACTTTTCTACCTATTTATCTAGACGAAGGTTATGTCTAAAACCCAGAGTAACTTGTTGGAGGCCTAAATTTCAGGTGAACAGCAATCTGGGAACAGCCACAAGTCAAACATTCAAAGAATAAATTCAATTGCTAATCATCATACTTTGACAACAGATTATTTGCACAATACTATTGGTCACAACTGCTCATTATTTCAATCATCCACCCTTCCACACCTGCGCCTGATTCTGAAGACTGCTCTGCTGAGTATTTAAATTCCTGGCAGTCATTCGGCTGAAGCTGGAACATTATGATTCCTTCTGGTAACTTAAGTCACAGCCGGTAAAACGTATCCCTTGAGGAATTTTGACTAATATAGTTATTATTACCTGCATCATGAAGGACCCCACTCACCCAGCACACACACTTTTTGCCCCGCTCCCCTCAGGAAGGAGGTTAAGGAGTACTAAGTAAGTGAACCACTAGACTGAGGAACAGCTTCTACCCTGAGGCTGTTAGACTCATGAATCTCTAATCAGGATAATCACTGTGAAAAATCACATCATGTTGCTGCTGATCTGTTTCATGTTGCTGCTGATCTGTTTTCATGTTGCTGTGTTCATTCTTCATGTTCGTGCTGCTGTTCAGCGTATTGTTTCTATTGTTTCCATGTTTGCCACTAGTGCTTAGTATGTTTTAAGTTAACGTTTTTCTTAGTTCATATCTTAGATCTTATTACTGTTTTTCTTTTACATTTTAATACTTTGTCGGATGTAACTGAGACCCTGTGTACACAATTGCATTCCACCACATGTACCACATGTGGTGTGAATGACAAATAAAAAATCTTGACTCTTGAATTATCCTTTGTCCTTCACGTCTTGCGCCTCTGTGTCTTCTGAGACTTCATCGCTCCTTGTGACATTGCCTTGTCATCATCTTGTTCCTGCAAATGTCAAACATCAGCCTGAATCAAAACTACCAAGCACCTTCAATCTGTTCCTCTCTCCAACAAAACTCACCCCTTCTGGATCATGCTTCATCTCCATTAGGAAACCTCTTTTTCTCCCTCCTCTCCAACACGATCTGTAAATCAACAAGAAGTAAGAAAACATTATTTTTCATGTCTTCAGAGTTTCCAATATTCCCTTTATCCCCTTTTCCCTTACAGCCCAGAAGGTTCCCTGCATTTACCATTTTACTCCTGACTCTGTAGGTTTGCTAACTCGGGGTCAAATATATATTAAATATGCACTTCATCATTTCCACCTGATACATTGTATATGAAACAAAGAGAGAGTTGAAGTCCTAAATCATAAATAACACAGGGTTTTATGATGCTGGGTGACATAAGAACACCCAGTGGCCCCTGCTCAATTTTTCATTCAATTCAACCTTTATTTCTACAGGCTAGCCTCGTTGAGTCACGGGGACTCATTTACAAGAGGGACCTGTCTCACTCACACCAAACAACCATCCACTCTCACACTCACACCTAGGGTCAATTTAGAGTCACCAATCAGCCTAACAAGCATGTTTTTTGGTCTGTGGGAGGAAACCGGAGTACCCGGAGGAAACCCACGCATGCACGGGGAGAACATGCAAACTCCACCCAGAAAGGCCCCGGACCGGGATTTGAACCGGCAACCTTCTCGCTGAGAGGCAGCAGCTCTACCAGTTGTGCCACCATGCTGCCCAATTGCTCAACAACAGACAAACCCCATCTTTCACCTTAACACTGCCTCATATGAGTTAGACCAATTTGTTCCAGTTGTAACTAGCCGTGTTTCCATCAAGGTTTCTAGCTGCACATTTTGAAGTAGCGCAGCAGAAAAGCTTAATGGAAAGGGCAAAATGCGAGGTTACTTCCTGAAATACGCTAAAAAGTTTATACGCTCGCTTGAGGTGGTTTTTGGGATTTGAGATGCGCTAAACGACAGATGGAAACACATTTTCCGACTCATTTCTGACGTAGCGAACATTCACGTCACGTGACGTTCAGCTGTTTCCGCTCCGGACAACATGTAACATCGCTAAAACTAGTTGGCATGACAGAATAAATACAACTCGCCCGATAGCAACACGTACCTGAAATATTCTCTCCATTTTGACGAGATGTGTGGCCGGGTTCTGTTTTCAACCGCTACTTCCTGTTTACTGTAGACATGCGCAGTGCTGACGTCTGACGTAATGACGCTGACGTCTGACGTAATGACGCTGACGTCTGACGTAATGACGCTGTGCGCGGCTTGGAAGAAGCGCTTCAAGCCAGTAGATGGAAACACTTCTGATCTGCATTAATTTGTATTTACATATTTGCGAGGTAGCTCAAAATTCGAAATGAAAATGGATGGAAACACAGCTAATGTCAAGTGAAAATCCATAGATGATTTGCCCCAAAGAAACCTTTATCAAAAATGTTGTATCACATGAAAAGAAAATATTTCAACACATCTGAAAAATTTTAAAGGCATTTATGGCTTATCATTGGTAACAGTTGTCAATGTTAAATCAAACTGCATACAGTATTAGGTGTTCTCACAACTAAAAACTAAGGCCACAGAAACACAATTTTTCTTAAACTTTTTAATTTGTTTATCATGATATCTTCCTAAATATTACACCAGTACTAGAAATGTTTTCAATAACCTGGCCTAAATGTTAGAGTAACCATGCCAGACCTGTACGTGGTGCTCTAACTGTGCCACTAAAATACAGCAAAAACATAAAACAAGTTCTATTTTATTCCTCCTGACCGCCAGAGGCAGTGCTTGAGCACCGCCTCTGGCGGTCAGGAGGGATTCATAGAACAGTACCGTACTTTTTGGCGTATAAATCACTGTTTTTTTTTTTTACTAATTTGCATGTCCTGCGGCTTATATGCCGAAGCGTCATATTAATGGATTTTTTCCCATATTTTTAGACCCATTTTTGGCTCTGATATCGCAGTTTTTATTTTGGCTTTAAAAATGGTGCAGTACCACTTTCGTCCGCTAGGGGGACACTTCCAGAGAGTACACCGACCGTTTCTAGCTCATGTGTCTGAAAAAAGCCTCCTCTGCTCGGACTGACTGTCGCTGCCTGCCTCCTGCTCTGGATGTAGCTACTATTAGCTGTGTTGTTAGCTGTGTTTTTAGCAAGATAACTCATAAACGACATTGCAGATTTTCTTGAAACTTACATAGTGTAATTATTTGGTGGTCATTTACAACTGACTAGCTTCATGAGATGTTTGAGGTTAAAAAAATACATTTTATTAGCGGTTAGCTACCGTTAACAGATATTACCTACTATTTAGATGTATAGCTCATAAACCACTCGGCGGATATTTTTTTTTGCTTACAGAGTGTAATCATATGGGGTTTCATGTACAAACTGTTGCCCTGTATAAGACATTTGAGATAAAATTCAATTTTTTTATTCGTGTTTTTAGAGACGGAATCGTCTCGTTAGCTTTGGTTTTATTTCTGTTTTAAAGTCATAAACCACTCGACGGATATTTTTTAGGCTTACAGAATGAACGGTTAAGCTCAGGAACCCTTGTGCTATAATGTCAGCTAAGAAATATATTTTTTCTCAGCAAAGAAATAATTGTTTTTACTGTGTTACTGTGTTAGGGGAGTGGTGGCGCAAAGGTTAAGAAGGTGAGCTTGTGATCGAAAGGTTGCCGGTTCAAGCCCCGGTACCGACAACATCAAAGATGTGGGTGGGATAAGTGAAGCGGTCACACTTGTATCCACCCTCATCTGCCCCACTCTGGGCCCTTGAGCAAGGCCCTTAACCCCCACCATCTGCTCCCCCGGGAACCCTAGATATCAGCTCTCTGCTCCACACAGAGGGCTGTGGTTGCTCGGTGGTCTGTGGTTGTGTCAGGAAGGGCATCCGGCGTAAAAACAACTGCCAAATCTTCGTGCGACCAGTTCGCTGTGGCGACCCCTAACGCAGGGAATAAAGCCGAAAGAATATATTTTTTCTCAGCAAAGAAATAATTGTTTTTACCGTGTTAATCTTGTAAAGTCCTTCCGTGCTGGCTCGCTTCTGTGGCCGCCATTTTCAGCAGGGCAAATGAGGCGCTGACGCGTCGCGTAGCGGTGACGCATAATAGATGCGACTTATAGGGTGAAGCGGCGTATTTATGGATTTTTTCAAATTATTCCCAATAATTGGACAAAGCGGCTTATACACAGAAGCGACTTTTACCCCGAAAAGTACGGTAGTTACAGTGGTAACTTTCGGTATGAAGTTTGAGCACACAGCTTATCAGGTGGATGCCAAATGTAAACACAACAAAAAAAGAGGTCCTCCTCAGCTTCTAGGTTAGATTAGAGGTGAGGTTATCATGTTATCATTTTAAAAAGGCGGCGTTTTGTCTGTCCGCACGAAAACGCAAGGTTGGCGTTTTCACTCTGAAACCTGTTTCAAAACATATATGCATTTATGTGTTCTTAAAATGTTTCCATGAAAGCACAAAACTGACCAACTTTTTCCATTTTTAGATACAAAATTTTAAGTTGCAAACACTTTTTTTTGAACTTTCACATGAATAAACAATAAAAAAAATTGCAGTAAGTGCTAAAGAAAGTTGAACTGCTTTGTACAAAAGAGAGAACTTATGAAAACAATTGACGGCCTAACCACCATTTAATCTGTGCCCTCTAAATGGGAGTAGAAAAGGCCCATCATATCATTTTCTCATGAAAGGATGGGGAACTGATGGCAGCATGTGCAAGGAGATGGGCAGAGGAAGGACTGTTATAGGATCACAAAGGCATTGACTACAATTTCCCATGTGAGTGCTTGGGTACCTGATCTGTGCAAAGAAATACTGGACCCCCTTCCTTTTGTTCCTCACATACGAATCCACCGCGACTAAACACACACACACACACACGTACAGGTATCCGTTTGACTTGTGAGCGTCTCTGTTCACATGGAAGGGGATGTCCTCCTGCTCCAGGATGAGGTATTAGCTTTCCCCGGAGGGAGAGTTCTAATTAGGTAATTGACTGATGCATAAAGCAGGTGCATGTATCCGTTACAGCCGGCTCGACCTGTTCATTATTAAACAGTGACCCTCTCCACCACTCGTGCCAAAGACTTCAGCACAGAGGAGAAAGTGGCCAGGAAGCGCTTTTACAGGGATCAGCATACTCGTAATTACACATGCTGGTTACCTGAGTCTTACCTCTGTAGCTGCGTGCCGAACATGAGAAACGGCACTCTTTTTTCCCACAGACTGACTACCTTGCTACAAAGCTGCTTTACAAAAAGACATCCAAGAAAGACAGAAATCCAGCTGCGCAAGAAGGGAATCAATATAATTATTTACCAAGCAAAATATGATCACTGGTGTGCTGAAAATAGCACCGTATGACAGGTCATAAAACTTTTCATCCTCACACATTTGTACATTGACAGGCAAATGAAACTTGAGCTACAGTCGGCCAGAAAGGAGTGGGAAGATCTGCCAAGAGCCAGCAGGCAGCGCTTCATTTTGACACTTTGACATCAGCATGACATCAGAAAAATATATAAAGTATTGGGTTGCTGTTGGGCTTGTAGGCCAGTTTACTCACATCAGGGGGTCAACGATCGAGATATGGATTGATAGCGGAGACAGGAATTGATTCAAGTAGTGTGGGTGCACATTTTGTGTGTATGCTTGTGACAGCAGTTTCAAATTGTGAGCTGGCCAATCCATTTCACATGAGAAAGTTACTTATATTTATACTGTAAAGTGAGTATCCAAACATTTTGAGCAAACAATATGATTTTGATCATCTTCTTCTCAGTACACGTAATGTAGAAAAGGCAACACAGGTCCAACATCTCAACTGGCTTGGTAGTTGATTTTAATTATTTTGTTTTATGTGCAAATAATAATAATAGTTAAAAAAAAAACATGGAAATTCAACAAGATCTAACAAGAAGTAACAAAGAACCTGGACCCAGGGAGAAACTGGGACCAGGGTTGTTAGACTTCGGAGCTGAAGCTGAATCAGATATTCCGACAGCATAACAGATAAGCAGACATCAATGTGAGAATCATGTTCTTTGATTCCTCCAGTGCATTTAACACAATCCAGCCTGATTTGCTTTGTCAGAAACTTCAGCAGACTCAGGTGGAGGCCTCAACAATCACCTGGATCAAAGACTACCTGACAAACAGACCACAGTTTGTGAGACTGAAGGGTTGTGTGTCTAACCAGGTGGTCAGTATTTCAGGAGCGCCACAGGGGACTGTACTCTCACCATTCCTTTTCACTCTGTAAACCTCAGATTTTCAGTACAAAACAGACTCCTATCATCTGCAGAAATATTCAGATGACTCTGCAGTGGTCGTTTGTATCAGAGATGGACAAGAAGCTGAGTACAGGGAACTGGTGAGCACTTTGTGGCATGGTGCAGAAACAATCATATAAAATAAATAAAAATAAATGTTACATTTTTGTCATCTGTGTATGTTTCCCATACTTGCAAACGAAATTGGCCTCTGCATTTAACCCAACCACCACCAGGTGGTGCAGTGAGCAGCCGTAGTCAGCGCCCGGGGAGCTGGGGAAAATAGATGTGCACTCATAGACACCCCAAGGTGTGCCGTGGCTGGGGTTCGAACCTGGGTCCTTCGGATCCCGAGTCTGATTCCCTAGCCACTACACCATCTTGGCCCCTATATCTTGAACGTAAACTAAACAAAGGAGATGATTGTAGATTTCAGGAGAAACAGGAACAGATTCAACACTATTTCCATCATGGGAGAAGAAGTGGAGGTGGTGGAGAAGTACAAATACCTTGGGGTTCACCTGGACAGCAGACTGGACTGGAGATGCAACAGTGTAACTGTAGCTGTCTACAAGAAGGGACAGAGCAGACTGAGGAAGCTGAAGTTCTTCAGCGTTTGCAGCAAGATGATGAATATCTTCTACAAGTCTGTTGTAGAGAGTGTTATGTCTCTGCCATCATCTGCTGGGGTAGCAGCACCAGCTCATAAAGAAGGCTGGCTCAGTTGGGGACTTCTCTAGAACCTTTGGAGATGATTGTACAAAGAAGGATTCTTCATGAATGAAGAACATTATAGACAACCCTCAGCATCCTCTTCATCAGGCTGCCATACAACAGAGTGTCTTCAGTCAGAGGCCTCTTCAGATCCATTGTAGGACAGACCGCTACACGAGATCCTTCCTGCCCACAGCCATCAGCATCTAGAACATATATTTAATGAAATCAGGATGATGAGTTACAACAACATTTAATTTACCTCTGGGATTAATGAAATATTTTTGAATTTAATTGAATACAGTAATGTGTTTTTAAAAGAACTAATCTGTGTTTGCCTAGTTTCAAAACACAAATATATCACAGTTAACATTTGTTAATGCTGTGCTGAAGCCATACACCAAAGGAACCATCAACAACTGTAACATGGAATAAAGCAAAGATTAAAAAATGTTTTTTTTTTTATATATGGATTTTGTTTAGTGCAAAAGTTTCAAAGCACCTTTCAAAATACATTGCCTTTTTAATCCAAAGAAGCTAAGTCTGGTCCTCTGGAAACTCAAAAAACAAAACAAAACAAAGCAAAAAAAAAATAAAAATTTTTTTTTTTGAGTGTCCAGAGGACCAGACTTAGCTTCTTTGGATTTTTCTACCTGGATTATTGAGCAGGCATCAGGGTAATGCCTTTTTAAATTTTATAATTTGGCAAAATGTCGGTTATTTTAAGAAAAAGTTCAACACACACACACACACACACACACACACACACGCACGCACACACACACACACACACACACACACACATATATATATATTTGAATAATTGAGTATACTGAACTGAGTTCCGACTTACGTCCAAAAATCTGGACTTACGAACGACACATGCAATGACTTCCGA
>JBBPBX010021366.1:20331-35440 GCA_038048925.1 Garcialebias charrua
CTTTATTTATAAAGCCATTTAAAACAACCACAGCTGCAACAAATTGCTGTGCACATAAAATCAAGAACATTTAAACACATAAAATAAGATTTTTCAATGTATTTATTTATTTATTTTTATTATTAATGAGATGCGTTCGTAACACCGAATCGCCGTAAGTCGAGGACTACCTGTAATTGTATTATTTATTATTATGAATATATTGTTATTATTTTTATTTTTTTACAAGCACATAGATGTTTAACAACTGAACTACATGAAAATGTAGGAAATTCCATCTACAGTACTTTATTCAAAAAAAAATTGGGAGGACACCCAGTCCACTCCCCACCTGCTATTTGCATTCCATCATCAATCAGCTTACAAATGAAGCCCTGCTACTTGGTACGACTGCTCCTGTTATGATTCTGTTTAGTTTTCTGTAATAATTTGAAGAAGTGTCAATACATTTATTATGTTCATTAAGTGAATAGGTAAAGCTTAAAAGTGGTTTTTGATGCTTGTAATTTTCTCAAAACTGTAATTTTTGGAAGTTGAAATTAAAAAAATACTGTATTAAGTGTGTCTTGAATGAAAAATACCCCATGCTTAAAAGTAAACAAAATGTATTAACACTATTAAAGAACAGATCGTAAGTATTTATGTTACACAAATATGTCCAGTGCATCAAGAGACAAATTAAACAAATTAATTTTATAAACATGAGGGTTATGAGGGGGGTTCCTGAAACTTTTCTCCCCTGTGGGGTCCCTGAACCCAAAAAGTTTGAGAACCCCTGCTCTAATCAAAACTCACCAAGAAACCTGTCAGCTGCTGAACCACTAGAGGACGACAAAGACTTGATTTGCACCAGTACTACCTTGGAAAGTAGCTGTTTAGAGTTTGATTTGTTGCTTTCCCCAAATGGAGCGGTCAGATTTCTAAATGCACCGACTGTTTTAATAGTTTTACAAACCTTGTATTTTGTGTGGCATATAGCCAAACCAAGGCTTTTTGTGTGGTGCTGATCACCAGGACACAAAATAGAATTACACATCCTAGGTTGAAATAGTTAAACTGTTAAATAGCCTTGTTTTTATTAAGAATTAAAATAATTGTAGCTGCAGTGTGCAACGCCTTTTAAACATTTTATAAGTCAATAGAAATTAAACTTGTTCCTGATTTAATCAAAAGTTTGCTTTGTACAGTTGCTGTGGGCTAAAAGTCTTTCTATGAAATTTAACACAAATTCCCCATTTTGGGGACACATCCTGCATCACAATAAAATGAAGACTTCACACACCATTGAAAATCCTATGAAATGTGATGATTTTTAAAAACTGGAATTTTTTTACTTGTGATTTTTACGTAGCTCTGTGTGTGTATTATTTTTGGATACATGTGCATACACACTGTATTTACACATAGATATGCACATAACTATTCACACTCTGGATGAGTTATGTTTATTACTTCAGAAATCACAAACTAATGTCTTATTTGTGATGTAGGAAGATATTTTTTTTGCTTATGATCAAACGTTCTGCACATTATTTGTGAGCATCTGAAGGAATGTCAGCCGTGTTGCAGAAACATTTAAGTTGCACAAAGCTTATTTCTGCGTCGTTTCTGCTATATCATTGCCATATGACCTATAGCTATTTGTTGTTGAAGCACAACTTTTACCTCCCCTGCTCTAGATTACTTATAGACTGTCGGTTCAGAACGATCTATCATTGTCACCCATTTAGTAAAAAATGGACAAAGTCTCCAAAGAGACTGGATGTTCTCCAACAGTTTGGCTTTAGTGAGCCTATATAGAGCCTGTCAGTTCCTTTTGTCTTCATCTATAGGAGGATGGCTCTCATTTCCTGCAGATGTCACACTTCTTCCAATCCAAAGATGTTGACAAGATAGAAATGCACTCAGCTGAGGGGCTGCACACATTAACATGCGGTTTGTAGTCTGTACCAAGAGATATATGAGAATTGGGAGCAGCTGGAGTTTTCAGCACTTCCCATGTATTCAGGCCTCTTTGCATCAGAAGCATACCGCCTTAACACATTGTGGCTACAAGGCTGAACAAAAGTGACCTAAAACCACTTCATCTCAACCTGTTACTCTAGATCGGTCTGCTAATCCAAAGGGAGCTTCTTGCATGTCAACTTGATGCAGCTCATCCAAGTTATTGGTTTCCTTTTGTTAAGACGAGGAGCTGGGTGCAGGCCCCCGGAGACTTCCTCTTGGGACCCAGGACCCAAGACCCGCCTCCAGCTCCATCGTCCCCCTCCCCCTGTTCGGATCTCCCTCCGAAGTGGCAACTCGTACTAAATAAATCAAGGAAACCTGAATTAAGTTTTATAAATTGTATTAAAGTTAAGGTAGGAAAAGGTTACAGTTTACGCGCTGGCTCTCTGATATGATCAGCATCCGGAAGAGAGCGGTGTCCCGTGTCATTCCTGATTTATAGGGCCTAGGCCCCGCCCTTCGCAGAAGGGGAGCTCTTCCTGTCACGTGTATAAGGGGGCGTGACTAAGTGTGATCTCAACGGATCTTATGTGGATTGATGCATTTGGAAAAACATGGGACAGTGCATTACAGCCTTTCTACGTGATGTAGCAAGCAAAATAAACTCTATTCCTTTACAGATGTTGAATCCATGGGAGACTCTTTTTAGAGCTGCTGGTCCAGTTTAACCCAGTCAGAACCGGGTCATAATTTCATTATAATCCCGTCTCTGAGTAGATCAAAAACCCAAGGACCAGTCTACATAAATGTCTAACACTTTGTCATATTTTAAAACATATTCAGGATGTGCACCTGGGCTCAGCATGTGCAGAAGTCCTTCAGGCTTCATTTGTGGTGATTGAATGTCACAGCGCCTTCATCATAATGCATTCCTTTGAGCATAATTCACGAGTGAAACCACTACTTAGTGTCACATCTGTACAAGAAAACTGCAGCTGGCTGGACCAGTTTAAAAACTCTCTGTTGGGAAGCTCAGTTAGCATTTATCACCTAATAAGAGGAAAACACTCTGAGGCTGTTGAGGAGCAAGAACAGGATCTGCTGGTGCGTTAGCAGAATCACACCGAATCGCATGCCTTTGATGCAGAGGGCCTGTCTTGTTTCACCCCTCGCCAGCTCCAGGAATCAAAAGTGTCTGATAACATCTTTGATGTTTCTTACGTAATCTGAAAATAAGGTCAAGTTTGATTCATATCAAAAATCAGTTCTGTGTTTAATTTGGTCTCCAGATCAGCACTGGCCTTCACTGATGTGAAGTCTGGTGAGGAATTAGCTCAGACTAGAAATTAGACAGGTTTTTACAAGTACCATATTTTCTGGCGTATAAGTCACACCATTTTGCATACATTTGCACATCCTGCGACTTATACACTGAAGCGGCTAATGACGTTTTTCCCATATTTATAACCCAATTTTACTGACATTTGAAATGTTCATTCATAGACATGAACCAGTAAATATTACCAGTTACAGCCTCTAAATTGCCTTCTAGATTTTTTATATGTTGTTCCTCTACCCCACCCACCACCCCACCCCACACACAAATGTTCACAGAGACAACTGAGAAAAACTCAACACAAGTAAAATGCCCCCAAACAGAAAATCCTATTTTGCAGATTACAAATTGCAGGTAATAAAATATGCTCCCATAGCCGCCATTTGGGCAGTCAATCAATTTTTGGCACAACACCGGCCCACATTTCCCTTATATGGCGAAGCAACTTATTTATGTTTTTTTCCAGTTTATGAGACATTTTTGGACTGATGCGACTTATACGCCAGAGTGACTTGTATGGTGGAAAATACAGTATGTACGATGAATGGGTGAAGGTGTTCAGATAACTTCAAGGCTCTTGAAGATGGAGCGTGACGTAAATTAAAAACTTAATAATTATTTGTTTTTAGGCCTGAACATCTTATATTGTCTTGACCAGACACAAAGGGCAAAAGGTCATTGTGTTTATGTCCATATATGTACATGTGTACTCTTTTGTTTGTGCTGTTTGCAAAATAGCTCATTTACTATTGAATGGATCTTCATTCATTCATTCAACCTTTATTTTGACAGGTTATTTTGACACTTTTACTATTTTATGCTTATGTTTATTAAATGTTTTAGTGTTTAGTGTTTAGATGGTTACTGTTGCACCGAGGGACTGAGAGAAACGCAATTTCAATCCTGTGTATGTCCTATACATATTGCAGTTCTGACAATAAAGTTGACTTTGACTTTGACTTTAATTCCACTGAGCCTCGGGGACTCATTTACAAGAGGGAGCTGATTTCTTAACAAAGAATGATGACAGCAATGTATAACAACGACAACAATAGACAGTCATAAAATAGGCATACACATTTAAATTTCTCTCTTTTTTTTTTCAAATCAAAACAAAATCACAACCAAAAGGACAATCAAGAGGAATAGTAGCAAGACAAAAAACTGCTAGAATATAAGGCAATTTAGATTTAGGCTATTTTTTTAATTTAATGAACCTCTCAATAAGACATCTGCAACTGTTTCACTAAGTCTCAGCATAAAACAAATTAAAACTCGGGCATGCATAATGTTGTTATTGGCATTCCTTTATGAATGCCAGCGCTTTAACATAAACTACAGCACGTCTGGGGAGTTCATTGTAGTTCTTTAAGTTGTAGTCAGTTTAACTTTATCCGGAAGTTGTCTGTAAAAATGTTCAGTGCACTAAATCAATAGGAAATCCAAACTAATAAAATCAGTACTGTTTAGATTGACATTTCCATAAAATAAAGCACAAAAAAATGAAATTATAACCCTGCAAACAATATATTTTAACAGTTTAAAATGCCAATCTGATGCAGTTGAATCCCTCAGATTTATTGTGCTATTTCAGAACAACTGTAAATTTACAATAACATTTAAAATGGAAGCTTTACCCAGATACCACAGCGTTTCTCCCATGCTTTCCCAGTAACCCCCACAGTGGGGAGAGCTGTGGTTTCTGGAGTATGTGTGTGTGTGTTTCACGGTGTGTGTAGGAGGGTCTTTGTCCATGGGAGAATGAGTGCAGATGCAAACAAACTTCACAAAGTGTTTCAAGACGACCTTTCAAAAAGCCTCTCTCTCTGTTGATGATGATGAGCTTGTCTATGGGGGTGCTGATTGATACGGAGCAGATGGTGGTGGTGGTGATGGTGGGGGGGAGGTTTTTACATCTTTATTGTGATACTGTGAGACATGAAGCAAAAGCTTAGATCATTAAACAATGCTATATTCTCCTATTTAGCCATTTCACCCCTTTACAGCTATCCATTTCATAAACAGACACTTCAGCTGATTTAGGAGATGGGTGCTGTGACTTTTGTTTATTGTAACTTTTTAAACAATTTTCCCAATTGAAATACATTTGAATCTCTTTTACTCCTTCAAAGTTTTTTTTTAATCTGTTTTAGCTTTCTATCTTTTTTAGTCATGCTAATTTCAGTTTTTAGATAGCTTTTTGCTACTTTTAGCAACAATTCTACTTTTAGCTTCTAGCTAGCCTTGAGATTTTTAGCTACTTTATTGGCATTCAGTTGTAGTTTTAGTCTATCTAGCTTTTAGCTGAAGTTTTGCTTCTTTTAGTTTGACCAACTCTGCTCCTGCTTCTTTAGCAAATTTCCTCTAAATCAGTCAGCACTCAGGCTGAAATTTACCCTAAAAAAGTTATTTCTCTAGTTTAAGTATGTGCTTCAGTGTGTTTGTGTATGGCCCATTCTTTGTACCGTAGTTTGTTGAGTTTGTCATCACATGTGCTTACATTAGTGTACTTAACAGAGTTGTTTCCCAGTGCGGTCAAAGAGAAGTGTTTGTGGAATGGACCCTGAAGTTATGGAGGTTGGATGGCTTGTGTGTGGTTAAAAAAAACTGGAATATCATGCTTCAATTGTTTAAGGAGTGCTGATTTTTTTTCATACTTTTTGACATTTACTAATGTGTCTGCTGTAATTTATTTGAGTTGTGTTTCTGTTTAAAATTAGGGCTGAAGCATTTGAACTTGTACAAGCAGGCAGCAGACAATCTGTACATCTGGTCTGTGTACACAAACTAAAACTTTGTTCTCCGCTGCTTCAGGCGCACTCTGCATTTAGATTGAGCTAAAGCCACGTGCTTTCAGAAGTACAATAAAGCTGACATTGCTTAAAGAAATGCATATCACTCACCACATTGTATACTAAAGTTTAAAACAACGATTTCACAAAATTTAAAGACAGTCGGAACACAAGTGAAACTCGATGTGTATGAAATGAGTTATGGTTTATGTGTTTGCTAAAGTTGATTATCGTGACTCAGATTAACTTTGAAAGTTACTCAATGTCTATCTAAAGAATAATATCTGAGACCCAACAAAGTTGAGTCAGGTCATCTGGACAGTTTCTTTTTTTGTTGAGACGTTTCATCCTTCATCCAAAGGACTTAATCTGTCTGAGGAGCTGCAACAAACTCAGTCCTACAAGCAGCACTCACATAGTGGACCAACCAGTTTGCTGGTGATAAGATGGCTTCCGGGGCCCATCCTCCCCCCCGTCAGCTCTTTTTAGGCAGCCATAGCCAAAGTGGTTCAAAACATCAAAGTTCATGCTCAGTAATCCAGGTTAAAAAATCCAACAAAGTTCAGTCAGGTCATCTGAACGGTTCTTTTTTATTGAGACATTTCGTCCTTCATCCAAAGGACTTCATCAATCCGAGGAGCCACAAATAAACTCATTTTCACCAGCAGCACACTAATGGGCCAATCAGTTTGCTGGTGATAAGATGGTTTCACTTTATGAAGTCTTTTGGATGAAGGACGAAACGTCTCAAAAAACAAAACAAAATGTATAGGCGCATGAATTTGAGACTGTCATTAAAATCCATTGTGTGATCCATGAGATATTTTGCTAACAGACAACCACACAGACGTGAACGTAGGGACAGAACTATGTGAGCAGCCTGTTTTGCTCAGATTCTTTTTGTATCTGAGCAACTGACGCACATGTGTGGTTTGTATATGAGATCTCCACATGGTATCAATACTATCTACCTTTCCAGTCAATAAAAAGACATCTGACAAGTTTCCAAAAAATGCATCGTCGTGTCAGTTTCAACAAGAGCTGTAAGCTGGAAAAGGGCAAGATTTTCATAAACAAATTAGTCTGTCAACCCGTGTTTGTTTATTCTCCAAAGATGAATCGAGAAGGAGGAAGCGGTTATGATATTTGGGAGGGGGAGTGTATTCATCATTTGCAAATATAAGAAAATAAATAAAAAAGAGGGGGCATAGTAACATAATAGCGTGAGAGGAAGCTCAGCTTTTTCCTGTAAGATTGATTGCATTGGAGAGAACATGGGAGCAACCTTGACTCGGTTGTTTAAATTTTCAGAGATTGGTGGAAAAAAAGCAGTTTTTCTGTGCCTTTTAGGAAGTAAACACAGAAACATGAGGCACTTGGCTACAATGGTGTTTGGTCTCTGGTGTGACAATAAAAACAATGAAAAAGATGGGAACATTTAGTTTGAAAGAAAAGAAACAAATCTGAATAGCATGCTAGTAATTTTTTTATTCCTATTGGTTAATTTTCAAGTTTTAGCTAATATCTACAAAGTACAGTGTACTCCAAAAATATTATGCAAATATAACTTCAGGGAAAGAAACATTTTATATTTAGCTTTTCAAATAAAGGTTTTAATTGTGCTGTTTTTCCCGTCTGTTTATCAGTTCCACGTGTAGGTTTGGTTGTTAGTCACAGGTTTCATGCATGCAGATTAGATTAAACTACTCTTAATGGAGAACCCATAAAAATGTTGCTGCAGTCAGTACTTTTTCTGTGTTTGTGTTAATAGATGAACAACAATAACAATGGCGGAGAGCAGAGTGCTGTTTGTGGGCGGCCGTGGTGTAGTGGTAATGGCAGTCGTCTCCCGATCGGAAAGTTGGCGGTTCGACTCCCGGGACCCGCACCATGTGTCGTTGTGTCCTTGGGCAAGACACTTAACCCTGAGTTGCTCCCGGTAGGACTGGAAAGCACCTTGCATGGTAGTCTGCCGCCACCGGTTTATGAATGTGTGTAGCATTCAATATATGTGTAGCACTTTGAGATTTTCAGTAATGAAAAGTGCGTTATAAATTGAATTAATTATTATAATTATTATTATTGTGCTGCTCTCCCTTAACGTATAGGAGCGACCCAACCTCATCCTCAGTCCAAACTCAGGTTTTGGATGGAACTGTAGTCTCCAGATTTTCTGCACATCTAATTAAAAGCCTTGCATCAGTGTAGGATGCACCAACCTCCTGTTTAAGAGCCCCGTTAGGTGCATTTCAACAAACTTATGGTGCTTGAAGGTTTCAAAATGACCTCTATAAGATATGTGGCATTCCTGACTGACCCTTTCTTGGCACGGTATAAAAAGAAAAAATGTGCTTTCTGGAGTAGAATCATTTTCATGCAATACAACGCACCATCTCATGCTGCAAATATTACCACAGAGACCTTGACTGCTATGAACACAAAGCGAGAGAAAATCTGACATCTTCCCCTCACCTGGCATCCTTAAAAGGCACCTTTAGATGGCAGTTAATTTGTTCTTAAAAAATACAGCCACAAACAATAAATTGATTTACTAAGAAGGGCACCTATGTTGATTTGTAATTACATCTGAAAATATATATTTTTTATAGAAACACAAGGCTTTAGAAAAAACTTACCCAATGCAAAAACTGTATAGATTTCAATTTCTACATTTTGCAAGCAATCGAGTGCTTTGAAACTTTTGCACATACAGTATTTTGGAACAACATATTTTGAGTTCGGATAGTCGAACCTCGGATTCAGGAGGAGCAGTGTGGTTTTCGTCCTGGTCGTGGAACACTGGACCAGCTCTACACCCTCAGCAGGGTCCTGGAGGGTGCGTGGGAGTTTGCCCAACCAGTTTACATGTGCTTTGTGGACTTGGAGAAGGCATTCGACCGCGTCCCTCGGGGGGTTCTGTGGGGGGTACTCCGGGAGTATGGGGTACCAGGCCCTTTGATACGGGCTGTTAGGTCCCTGTACGACCGGTGTCAGAGCTTGGTCCGCATTGCCGGCAGTAAGTCAGGCTCGTTTCCAGTGAGAGTTGGACTCCGCCAAGGTTGCCCTTTGTCACCGATTCTGTTCATAACTTTTATGGACAGAATTTCTAGGCGCAGCCAAGGTGTTGAGAGGATCTGTTTTGGTGACCTTAGAATCACTTCTCTGTTTTTTGCAGATGATGTGGTCCTATTGGCTTCATCAGGTTCGTGATCTACAGCTTTTGCTGGAGCGGTTTGCAGCAGAGTGTGATGCGGCCGGGATGAGGATCAGTTCCTCCAAATCCGAGACCATGGTCTTGAGCCGGAAAAGGGTAGAGTGCCCTCTCCGGGTCGGGGAGGAGGTCCTGCCCCAAGTGGAGGAGTTTAAGCAGGTCCCCTGCTTTTCTCCCTTTACCTACTTCCATTGGGATCAATCCTCAGAAAGCATGGGATCTTTTTTCATTGTTACGCCGATGATAGTCAGATCTATATGCCACTAAAAAAGAAAGATGCCTCCTCAATCAGGCCACTTCTGTTGTGTCTTGAAGACATCAAAGCTTGGATGTCTTTAAACTTTTTAAATTTTAATGAAAAGAAAACAGAAGTGATGGTGTTTGGTCCTAGTGGCTCTTGTGAACCTTGCCCTGTTGATCTTGGCCCTCTGGCACCACATGTAAAGAAAACAGTTTCTAACTTGGGTTTTAAAATGGACAGTGATTTTAAATTAGATTCCCAGATTGGAGCGGTGGTCAAGACCAGTTTTTATCACCTCAGACAGCTGGCTAAGGTAAAGTCCATCCTTACACAGCAGCAGCTGGAAACAGTAATCCATGCCTTCATCACCTCTCGGCTGGATTACTGTAACGCTCTTTACCTTGGAGTCAGCCAGTCCTCCCTCAGACGTCTCCAGTTGGTCCAGAACGCTGCTGCTCGCCTTCTAACTGGAGTTCATAAGAGGGAGCACATCACCCCCACTCTGGCTTCACTCCACTGGCTGCCTGTTCATTTTAGAGTTCATTTTAAGATTCTTTTATTTGTTTTTAAAAGTTTAAATGGTCTTGCTCCATCCTACCTCTCTGAGCTGCTTCACCCATACTCTCCTGCTCGGTGCCTCAGATCAGCTGATCAGCTGCTTCTGGAGGTGCCGAGGTCCAAACGGAGGCTCAGAGGGGACAGAGCTTTTTCTGTTGCTGCTCCAAAACTGTGGAACGATCTCCCTCTTCCATCAGACAAGCTCCTTCACTGTCCAGTTTTAAAACTCTTCTAAAAACACATTTTTACTCACTGGCTTTTAGCACAGACTGAATTTGTTCTGCACTGTTTTTATTGTTTTTATTGATCTTAATGTTTTAACAACTGTTTTATTTTTATGTGTTTAAATGTTCTTGATTTTATGTACAGCACTTTGTTGCAGCTGTGGTTGTTTTAAAGGGCTCTATAAATAAAGTATTATTATTATTATTAATTATCTCGGGGTCTTGTTCACGAATGAGGGAAAACTGGAGCGTGAGATCATAGGCGGATAGGTGCAGCGTCCGCAGTGAAGCGGGCGCTGTACCGGTCTGTCGTGGTGAAGAGAGAGCTGAGTCAAAAGGCAAAGCTCTCAATTTACCGATCGATCTACGTTCCCACCCTCATCTATGGTCATGAGCTTTGGGTTATGACCGAAAGAACAAGATCTCGGATACAAGCGGCTGAAATGAGTTTTCTCCGCAGGGTGGCTGGACTCTCCCTTAGAGATAGGGTGAGAAGCTCAGTCATCCGGGAGGGACTCGGAGTAGAGCCGCTGCTTCTCCACATCGAGAGGAGCCAGTTGAGGTGGCTCGGGCATCTGGTTAGGATGCCTCCTGGACGCCTCCCTGGTGAGGTGTTCCGGGCATGTCCCACCGGGAGGAGACCCAGAGGAAGACCCAGGACACGCTGGAGGGACTATGTTTCTCGGCTGGCCTGGGAACGCCTTGGGATTCCCCCGGAGGAGCTGCTCCAAGTGGCTGGGGAGAGGGAAGTCTGGGCTTCCCTAGGCTGCTACCCCCGCGACCCGACCCAGGATAAGCGGAAGACGATGGATGGATGGATGGATATTTTGAGTTATTTCACACAAAAGCTGGGATTAAAGTGCTCTGACTTATGGTATTATTACATCATACTGCATAGAACAAAAAAAAAAAATCAGCAAATAATTTCCCTGCAGCCAACAATGGGATTTTGGCAGAATGAGTAAGAAAACCCAGCCTTCTTGAAGATGTATAACTCAAGCATACTTCACTGTAGAAACATCATTCATAGTTGAAATAGGTCACGGAAAGTTGTTTTACATGACTGAACACTTTTGGAGTTTTTACTATAAAATGTTCGACTTAGACTGTGAAAATGTCTTGCACTCTAACTTTTGAGCTGTCTAAACCTAATTATTTTGCAATCTCCTGTTTTTACATGTAACATATCAAAACATAAAGATTTTAACATTTCTCCCCCCCACACACACACTAGGTGTGTTTCACTGCTATAGAGCTTACAGTTTTCTCTTATCCACCCAGACTGCAGAGTGTGCCCATCCAAACTCATTGACCTCCATTATAAGCTCAAACTTTTACCCCTAAAATTGGAAGTGAAGGGTCATGTCTCCTACATAAGATACAGCAGATCAATACAAGTTTAAATGTTTGATGTGCAGACATTTCTACCACTTGGGGTTCAGGAATGTTTTCAACATGACATTGTTTCTGCACATTGATTTTTGGTTTGCTATTTGAGGCTGACTTGGTCCTCAGATTTAAAAAATGCTGTCGGTGAGTGAGAGACACAGGTGTGTGGTATCACTTTGCACTTTTACACAGTTTTTATGTCAGAACTTTAGCATTTTGACATCTTGGATAACAAAACAAAGTCTTAAAATTCTCTCGGGCTTCAGAGAAGAAAGCTGATGTATGTTAGACTTTCAAGCAGTAGTTGCATTGGTGTACTTCCAGATTTTTTCAGAAAGGTTCTAGTTTTTTTTAACATAGTTATTGACATTTTAAAGACAACTACAAATAAAATCTTGAAAATCTTGATTGTGTAAGCCTTGAATATAAATCAACATATTTAAAAAAACATTTTCCACTAGCTGTAGCTAGGCCTGTCACGATAACAAATTTTGCTGGGCGATTAATTGTCTCAGAAATTATTGCGATAAACGATAATATTGTTTGAAATTTGACAATAATTAGTAATGTCAAATTTAAGAATTATAAAGTGCTATGTGTTGTCATCATTGTATGTTTCCATACAAAGACAAAATTGGCTCTTGGCATTTAACCCATCGCACCTGGGATGCAGTGGGTAACTATGTAAGCAGGGGTGGGGTAGCAATTTTGGATTAGGAGTCCTGCTCAGAGACACCACGAGATGTGCAATGACCGGGGATCGAAGGGAACGAGCAGCGTGTCTCTTTAAGAAAAATGGGAGGGAGGCCCTTAGACGTGACATAGGCTGTCTCTTGTTACTGTTTTTTGGTTCTCAAAATGGCAGACGCTCGGAGGGGTTTGAGCTCTTTAGCATAGCGTTTGTCACACAAAGCTTTTAATAAAGGAAAAAAATCAGTAAACAAGTTCTCAGCTTCTCTTTACAGAGAAAAACGACTTTTTAGACAAAGGCATGAGTTTCAACCGTGAATTTTCTCCCAATGTCAGCCTGTTAGCTTAGCACGTAGCTTAGCTTAGCTGCTTTTAACAATCCAAAAATGCGATTTTTGATGGTTAAAACTGATTTTAAAGAAAACAGAAGGGGTCAGTGAAGAGTACCGGAGTTGGGTCTTTTGTCCTCCAGTGTCTCAGTAGAAAGAGAGAGACATGAAGAAACGATAGAGCTGATAAATGAAAACGAGGTCGATAATTTTCATTTATCATGCGATTGATGTTCTGTTTATCCCGACAGGCCAAGCCGTAGCATATTAAAAAATAATTTACCATAAAAAGTATATGAATGAGAATTTTAATCGTCTTCATTTAAGCCTTTATATTGGTACAATTTAAACGTTTATGAATCGTTCATGCTTGAAAACACAAAAGGTGTATCTGTGTGCGGGTGTGATGCTGTTTATGCATTCACCTCACGAAGCATCAACTTTAATTTCCTCTCTTGCAAACAGAAAAGGTGCATGTGAGGTTTAAGGTGTGCAGCTGTGGAAGCCTTTGTGTCTGGGAACTGTTTAAAACATCGGCTTGCATGAAACGTGTCTCAGTGAATCAGGATTTATCCACCGAACATGATCTTGAACGATGTAGTGGTCGGTCCTGGTGTCTGATGCGTCCCATCTGTGGAACATATTTGCAAATGAAATGACTGCAAGCTGATGTGATCTATAAACAGAGCAGGCATCTGTTTCAGGGTTTCTCATGTAAAAGCATATCTGCAAGAGGGATAACATACACACTATGATACGTCAAAGAATTTACTGTGATATATTACTGATTTACAGGATTTAGACAGCTGCAGTATGTGGAGATGTGTTCAATGTAGGCATGTCTCAATACTTTGCTAATCACATGTGCTCTTTATGGCCTCAGTGTTTGACTTTTTATTCTCTCTGTTTAATCTCTTTAATCCTGTTCATAAAAACTTCCACTCTAATTTATTGTCTTCTTACACCTTGGTCTTATGATTAGTCTAAATCCTGAAAACAAATCATTTCATTTATGCTCAAGACTTTGTAAACATTTGAACACAATACCAAACGTGTTTAAGTACCGTAGGTTAAATGATTGATGATATGTTTTTATTCTACTGTGCACATTTAAGCTATCTAAAGGTGCAAAGTTTCCTAAAACTTTTCTGTTGAATCATTTCAAGTGTTTTTAATTAGTTCCTTAGACTTTCTGGACATATTTGAAAGTATTATTATTATTATTTTACTTTTGCTGTATTCACACACATTTTCAGTCCACTACCTGTCCATTATCAGAGGAATGTTTTTTTCCTTTAAAGTACAAAACTTTAATCTGTGACTCATGCAGGCATTGAAAATGTCTTGAAAAAGATCAAACAAAAGTATTTTAAATAATTTGTATGTATTTTAGGGTAAAATTTCTAGCAGCCTCTAACAGACAACATGTTCTTGATTTTTATTGTATTTTATTATAAAGTTATGAAAAAAATGTATATTACATTAGATAAAGTGAAGAAGGAGCTTAAGATATAATTCATCTAATGTATTTTTAGGAGGCTTGTCAGTATTTTTCACTTTTTTTAATTGAAGTATTACACAATAAATCTTTACCACTTGTCAGAAAATGCAAAGAAAAAACTTGAAAAGACCTCCAGAAAGTCTGAAGAACTATGATTAAGAACATGTTAGAAAATACAGTGAAGTCTTGCTGGTTTAAAAACAAAGTATAACTATAACAGAAAAAGCCTTTTTACAGTACTGCCAAATATATTTTTTAATCATTTTTTTCCTCACATTTTAAAAGAAAAATGTAATTTTACTACCTGACTTACTCAATACAGTACAGTATAAAAAATGGATGTAACCCCTTGCTCTGGTGTAAACACAGAAATGCAGGGTTGGGGTAACCTGGAGTTCTGCCTAATTACAATTTGTTTTAGACTTAAGTAAATTTATAATTATGTTCATCTTTGAGAAGGTTTCAAGCTGAAGCTTTTTAGGAGACAAAACCTGGGTTATGTTTTCTTTCAGGTACATTGACTTCTAAAGCACTTTGTTTGTCCCAAGCAACACAGGAGCAAGATTTGATTGAACTCTGATTGTGGTTTAGTGTCCAGACAGTAGCAGACACTGGTAATTCAGTTCTTGTGGCGCAAAAAACATTTCACCAATACAGCTAACCCCCGAGTTAAGTACGAGTTCCGGACCTAAGGACCGTTCGCAGGTCGATCTGTTCGCAGGTCAGTCCTTCTGTCCACTCGTCACTCGGGGATGTCCTGTATTTTTTTATTTTTTTATTTTTTGTGGTACCAAGTACAGTACTGTCATTCGCCTATCCTAACACACCTAACACAGTGTAATTAATTAATACAGTACAGTAATAAAAATATAAATTAAATAAAAATATAAT
>JBBPBX010021367.1:8865-32112 GCA_038048925.1 Garcialebias charrua
TCTCTCTCTCTCTCTGTTCTCTGTCTAATTATAATATCTCACCCGTTTACTGTCTTAACTGTACCAAGCCTTTTTTATATATATATTTTTTGCACAATAAGAAATAATTTGACCCCCCAGGTAGGCCTTTAATGCCTCCCAGACAGTACAAAGTGGCATCCCTGGTGTGTAGTTAACTTCAAGAAAATTTTCAATTTCAGATGTAAAAAATATGATAAAGTCTTCCTCGGATAAGTGTAATGAGTTGAATATCCAAGGAGGATAAACAGATTTTGTGACGAGGATAATCAGTTTTATAATAAATTAACCATGGTCTGAGATGACCATGATCCCATAGTCGCATTTTCACCAAAGGCAGAATTTGTTTATCAAGAAAAAACAGTAGTCAATTCAAGATGAACTGGGGGGAAAAAACGAGCATGAAATTGAAGTAGGATTACAGAAGCACACACCATAAGATTTAAGGAATGAGTTGATTGATTAAGCAGATTTAACAGGGTAATTTTTCCATCGAACTATTCATTCATTCAACCTTTATTTAGTCAGGTAAATCTTATTGAACCTCATGGGCTCATTTACGAAAGCGACCTGCTAAAACTAAAGAACGATGAACAGCAATGGTAGAATTTCCTTAAACAATAAACAAACAATAAACAATAGAAAACAAAAAAGAGAAAAAAACAAAGAAAGAAATACTTTTTTTTTTTAACAAAGTATCAAAAAACGAGCAAAACATAAGGTAGACGTATAAAATCAAAGACAGGAACAAATCTGCATTGGTTTTTGCCAGGATTCCAACAGATTCTGAAAACCATTTAGAGAAGTCAAGGTCGAGAGCTTCAGATCTTTTTGTAAGATATTCCATGAAGCAGGAGCAGAGTAGGAGAAGGCCCTTTTTCCAAGTTCAGTCCTCACTGACGGAACACTGCAGGTAATCATGTCCTGAGAGCGCACGCTGTAGCTGCACTCACGCAAAGACATGTAGGAGGAGATGTATGAGGGCAGCAGACCAAGAAGTGATTTAAAGATGAAAATGTACCAGTGGAAGAGTCTGCGTGAGGTTAATGATGTCCAGTTAACCAGTGAATACAGGGTGCAGTGGTGGGTACGATAATCACAGCCAGTTATGAATCTTAGTGCACCATGATAGACAACATCCAACATCCGCAGGGTGCTTGTAGGAGCATTCATGTAGAGAATGTCACCGTAATCAATGGAGGGAAGGAAAGTCACAGATACAAGGCGTTTCCTAACATTCAGTGTTAGACATGATCTGTTTCTGAAAAAGAAACCCAGTTTAACTTTCAGTTTCTTCACTAGGTTTTCCACGTGGAGTTTAAAAGAGAGATGTGAATCGATCAGGATACCCAGATATTTATAGGAATCAACAAACTCAATAGGGACACCATTTGAAGATAAAATCTTCAGGAGGATCTGGAGGAACTATGGTCAAGAGATGAAAGCATACAATTTGTGTCGCCACCAATTATAAGGTTATGTGTTGAAGTATTTGATGTCTGAGAAGAGGTTATTTAAAAATGTAGAGTCATCCCAGTTGGGAGCATGCACCAAAACTATGATCACTGGCAGTGTCTGTAACTTCCCCACCACTATAACAGACCGCCCAGCAGTATCAGCATGCACACTCGAGGCCATAAATTATACCTGCTTGCCAACTATACGCTTGAAAATGGGATTGAAACACCTGACCAGACAATTTTTTAAGAAACTTTCCACTGTGTGTAGAACGCATGTGGGTCTCCTGTAAAAAAGCAATATCAGCTACTTCAAGTGGGACATAATTTTCTGGAATTTTACTGGATCATTAAGGAATTTCACATTCCAGTTCACACAATTAACTAGGCAGCCATTAGAGTGGCTAACATCCATAACATTGTTCATAATTGAACAGCAAGAATTCATTTACACACAAAATATTACAAAACAATACCCGATAAAGAAACAAACAAATAAAAAAAGACTGATCCGATATAAACCCACCCCTCTCTCCTACCCGAAAACGGAGAGGATAAAAACCACTGTCAAATAAAAATACACATTACCCTGGAGAACACAGTCTAACCATCTGGCCTCCCGTCTGCCCACATATGATATGATAATAATAAAAAAATAAAAATATGAAAACACCCCCCCGCAAATATTACCGTAAATATCAAACCTGTACCTAAAAAAAAAAAAACGCTCCCATATTAGAGTGCACACTATAGACTTTTTTTAGACATTTACGGTAATCAATTCAGAGTATTAATGCTGTATAAAATTGCTCTCCAATACAGATAAATTGTTGTAAATACCGCCATTAAAGGACAAAATAGCCAAATATTGTCAAACAAATGCTTAAGAAAAATGCTGGTTGAAGGAGGCCAGCAATTTCTTTCGATCCTTGCCACATGTTACTGAAATGATATTCCTCCTGAAGTATTCCATCGCTTTATCAGAGTCGACAAACACCTTGTCCATCTGCCTATGCATGATACGAAGCCGTACACAAAAAAAGATCATACCGAAGTAAGTCTAACTTCGATGAGCACCGCTTGTGCCTTTGCCACACTTGGGATGTAATCAGCTGTGATGAAAATGGATGATTCCTTGAAGTGAAGCAGGCCACAGATGTGCACGCTCTGCAATATCTCCATACAATCTTGATAATAATGCAGCCTGGCCATGATAACTATTGGTTTATTATCTGAATCTCTCCTACCCAGCATCTAGTGCACGTGGTTGATCACCGGTAACATGCCCAGCCAAAACGCCTTTGTTAGCATCTTAGCTATTGCTGTGGGTGTGCTCGACTCCAGCATTCAGGAACTCCAATGATCCTAATATTGCTACATCACATATGCCCCTCTACAGACTCAAACCTCCTTCTCAGCCCATCAACCTCGTTTCTCAATTCTACCACAGTACCATGCAGAGTTTCCACCTCATCTGAGCATCTAGACAGCCCACTTTCAGCCTCTTTCACACTCAGCCTCACCTGGTCAAACTCTGCTCTGAGAGCTGTGGTGCTTTTAATTACCTCTGCACTGACCACTTTGAGTTCACTCTTAATAAAGTTCAAATCCTTTGTCAGAGCCACCTTCATCTCTACCCTAATTATCACAGATTTCAGTTTTAATTGAAGCCAGAATGTGTGACTTCAGAGCCGACTCAACGGTCTCTCCAGACTCCGGCGAGGGTGGAGCCGCTCCATCTGCTCCCGATGCACCACGGTCCGAGGCTGTGCCAGGCCCAGCAGGCACAGAACCCGACGTCTTGGATGTTTTAAATTTAGATGTCATTTTACAGCTCCATCGAATCCATCCTGCAACAACGCCGATTTCAGAAGAAGAGTCCAACTCTGGTGGCGAGAACATATTTGTAACAGGCAACTTTATACACAGGGCTAATGGATGCAGCTTATTGCCCTGCAGCCATCTTGAACTCTCCCCGACATTTTGCTAGCAGACTTAAAGTTGGCGAAACCCAATTTAGTGGAAGCTAATTCTGCTCATGTTTTCCAAAGTTAATGAAAATGCTGATCTGCTAAACAAAAAAAATTGTTCCACTATTAGCTTTTATGGATTAGTGGAACTGTGCCAACCAATGTGTGTGTATAACCTTTGTTTTTGTTTTTTTACAAGAACTGTACTTTCTCCAGAAATCATGCAGATTTGGATCAAGTTTGCTAAATCCACATCAACCTCTGTATTTATTCTATTTAGTGGCTCTTGGTGAACTTATCTGCATTGTAAGCTTATAATGTAATTTCTACATGGAAACATTGTAATTAAAAGCCCCAGGGCATCAAGAAATAGAATTGAATTTAAGCTCTTACATCAGCAATAAATATATACAGTTTTTTTTTTACAAAATATATTAACTTTATTCCTTGAATGAAGAACTTATACATGCTAAATGCATACATACTAAATGTTTAGATAAAACAAGCTCAACTGCAGTTCCTCTGCAGTAAGTACCAGAAAGTACACATCATCCATACCATAGCTGACATCTTAAATCTGTGCATTATCATTTATTTTAACCATAGAACAATGTAATAATAATAATAATAATAATAATAATATTGAATTTAATTTATAATGCACTTTTCATTAGTGTACTCTATAGTGCTTGTAAATATTCTCAGATCTTCAAAATACATAACTGCAAATCTATGAAATACCGTAATATACACAAATGCATGGCGGCTTATTTAAGTACACAGTCAAACTGAAATGATTAAATTGTAAAAAAAAAAAAAGAAGGTTTTCTACTCCTCGCCACGTCTCCACATAGACTTTCAATGTAAACTGGCCACTTCCACTGCCCGAAACGCGTTTGGTGGGTACCCGGCATAAGGAATGCAAACCTTAGTTTTAAACTCTGTTAAGAGGCATAGGTCAATTAGCTGTGGCAGCCCTCTTGAAATGGGTTGACAGCCCCCCCCCCCCACACACACACACACACACACAAAGTGTGCTCCATGGTGCTGGTGTTGCTCCTGTAATAAAGGGGGTGCTGAGAAATAGAGTTACTCAAAGGTGATAATGTAGTTTCCTCAAATGAAGATTTTTTTTACAACTAAAACTGCTTAAAAAACATTTCTGTAAACATTTTAGCAGTAGTAATAATCTTTTTTTATTTATTTAAAGGCGCCTTTCAAGACACCCAAGGACATATGGTGTCTAAACAGCATTGTCAGGTATGATAATGATCATATTTGTACAAAAAAATTGCCATATGTTGTTTGAGGTGTTTCAGTCAGAGTTTAAAACCTATCGTAGCACAGAAACAGAACTGGTGAACGTCACTAATTTATTCTCATGGCCTCTGACATGGACTTGTGTCTATACTGGTCTTGTTAGACCTCAGTGCTGCATTTCATACAGTTGATCACAATATTCCCTCTTGTAAATGAGTCCTTGAGGCTCAATGAGATTAACTGACTAAATAAAGGTTGAATGAATTCTACTACAGAATCTTAAATTCTCATGTTTTTGCCCCTGCCTGCCTTAGTTTCTGTCCTTTATGCCTTGTTTATGCTACCAAGCTCAGTTTTGCGTATCACCCATCCTTGAACTCATGCCACGCCACTTTGTTACCTCCACTGCAATCAGCCTTCATGCCTCTCACCTGTTCCCTGCCCTATTTAAGTTTCAGGTCCTCAGTCCTCCAGTGCCAGATTACTAAAAGTCTTACAGTGAGTGAATGTCCAGCGTTCATGCTACAGTCTTGTTTGTCTTTCTGGTTTTGACCTCACACCTGCTTCACAGATTCCTCACCTTTATTGCTCGTTCCCCATCTGTCTTGGATTATCTACACTGCCCATGGTAATGACCTCTGCTACCTCTATAATGACCACGACTTCTGGGTCTCGTCTGAAGTTTGGCTTCTGACCTCTGACCACCCGTGTATCGACCCCGACTGTCTCTCTGGACCTGTCGTTTGGATCTCCCTACTTGCTGCTCACTGCACTGCTCTGTCTCAAAGCCAGCTAATCTTTACCACTGGTGACGTCACCACAACCAACACCTTCAAGTAATCGCTCCCTCACCTACCAGTGAAGGTTGACTGCCATCATAACAACCTTAACATTACCATGGAACTCTTGCTCATTAAAGGAGCTGTATGTAACTTTTCTAACAATATATTTTTAACATATTTCTTCACTCTGTCACTACCTCCTGACATACTGATTTTAGACAAGTAATCTCTGAAAAAAACTATTGTCCCCTTGCTTCTCTAAAAGCATTTCTAAAAAGCCACAGTGACCCACCGTTAACCAGCCAATAAAAACAGAGTTTGTAACCAGCCAATAAAAACAGAGCTTGAATTTGAATCAGCCAATAAAAACAGAGCTTGAATTTGAATTTCAGCAGAGCAAGGGGTAACAGAGCCATATATGGCTCTGAGGGGGAGGGACCAGAAACGTGTCTCTGTTCAAAATTTTCCTAAGTTCCAGCGTGTTCCAGAAATTATATACTGAACCTTTAAAGCCCCACTGACATGATTTTTTAATTTTCATAAAATTGCTCAAAATATATAGCTTTTATCATTTAAATATGTTTGTTTTTGCAACAAAATGATAAATCACTTTAATTTTGCTTTAAAAGTGATTTTGAACTTCAAGCCGTGTTTAATCATGGGAAATCCGATTACACGCGAACGCACCATCTGTGACGTAACACCGGGCAGAGTGCTGGGCTTGTCACAGTGCACAGGTATGAGCAGCTTGACATGAAGTTAGTCTGATACAGCATCAGACCTAAATTAAATCCTGTTGTTTCTTGTTCCATCACCCAACCTATTTTCTGCTTCCCAAACTGAAGACAAATAGCTCAAATCTTCACATAGATTGATAAATTCATCAGGTTTTAAAATGTCCGCTATTAAAGAGACCAGAGCCCTCTGCCTCACACTACGTCACAGAAGGTGTGTTGGTGTGTAATCGGATTTCCCATGATTAAACACGGCTTGAAGTTCAAAATCACTTTTAAAGCAGAATTAAAATGATTTATCATTTTGTTTGCAAAAACGAACATATTTAAATGTATAATATATATATATATAATATATATATATATATATATATATATATATTTTGAGCAATTTTATGAATAGTAAAAAAAATCATGTCAATGGACCTTTAAGCATGTTAGGATGTTTGATGAGCTGTTCACCTAATACACAGATGTAATGTTAANGAATAGTAAAAAAATCATGTCAGTGGACCTTTAACTCTCCTGTCTCTTCAGATTGTGCCAGCCCAAAGACTCAGACCTCCACCAGAAGAAGTTTATTAATAAACATTTTAAACTTTTCTGTTGTCTGTCATCTGGTTCAAATCCTATAACCCGTTTTTTTGTCATAAATATATAATGGGATTACAGGAACAGTTCTAAAATGGTTTGAATCGTGTTTATCTGAGATTCCAATTTGTAAATGTAAATGCACCTTCTTCATATAAAAAAGTTAGTCATGGAGTTCCTTAGGGTTCAGTGCTTGGACCAATGCACTTTACCTAATATATGCTTATTTTAGGTAAAGTGATTAAACAACGAGGAATGAATATTCATTGTTATGCTGATGTATTTGTCCATGAAACTCAATAAATCCAGGTCCTTTTAGTTACAAGCATGTCTTACAGACAGAAAACCATGGATGATGCTTAATTTTCTGCTTTTAAACTCAGACAAGACAGAGGTTGTGGTTTTTGGACCTGAGCCTCTTAGGAATACCTTTAAAGGTGTTCAGTCTGGTCCTCTGGACATTCAAAAAACAAAATAGAACAAAAAAATTGTAGAAACGTTTCGTCTTTCCTCCGAAAGACTTCTTCAGTCTGAGGAGCTGTATTCAGCTCAGTCTTATAAATAGCACCCTCTCACAGTGGATCAACCAGTTTGCTGCTGACAGTCAATACCAACTGCTCACATGATTAAGGAGGACCATCAGCCTAACGATGGATCATTAGCACCCTGATGGTTGCTTGCTATTCACAAGGGGCTGAGTGATACTAGCAATTACAGCATTGTAAGAGGGGGACAGTTGAAAACGGAGGCCTCCACCTCTGTTTAACGATGGATGGTTTCTTTTCACAAAGATGGCCTCTTTTACTCCTCTCTCAAACCATTGTTCCTCTCTATCAAGGATGTGAACATCTTCATCCCTGAAAGAGTGATATCTGGCCTGAAGATGAGTGTAGACCTCAGAGTCCTGACCTGATGATGTTGATCTTCTGTGCTGGATCCCTTTTGGCCAGTGGCTGTTTAGTTTCCCCGATGTAAGACTGATCACAGCCCTCCTGACACTGAACAGCATACACAATATTACTCTGTTTGTGCCGGGGGACTGGATCTTTGGGATGAACCAGTCTTTGCTGTAATGTATTTTGGGGTTTAAAAGCCACTGGGACGTTGTGTTTAGAAAATAAATGTCTCAATTTCTCTGAAACTCCCGCAACATATGGAACGACCACTGGTCTGGGTCTGGGTTCCTCATTTTCACCTGATGACTGGCTGGAGTCCTGTTTGGGTTTCTTCTCTACTTTCAGGAAGGCCCAGTTAAGATATCCACATTTCTCTAGAGCCTGTTTTGTGTGTGATTTCTCCTTCTGCCTGGCTCCGAAGTTAGTAGGGACGTTGTCTGCTCTGTGGTACAGAGTCTTGATGACTCCTAACTTGTGCTCCAGAGGGTGATGGGAGTCAAACTGCAAATACTGGTCTGTGTGGGTGGGTTTGCGGTACACCTCAGTTTGCAAATGGGTTGATGTGGGAGGTGTCAGGGTTTGGTGCGCCAGGAGGGTTGTCGGGGGCTGGGCTGTTGTGGGTGTCTGCTTTCACCCTGGGGAAGGTCTGGGTGGTTCTGTGGGATGCCAGTTGGTGGCTGCATGCGGGCCCTCAGGTGGTCTGTGGCGGTGGTCATGGGTCACTGATCGGTAGCCTGGCAGTGTTGGGATAGGTTTGGGGCGGGCACCGGGGGCTTGGGGTTCTGGGGGCGTGTTGTCCCCGGGCTTGGGCCTGGTGGGGGTCGGGGATCTTGGGCTCTGGCGGGTGGGTTGTCGGGCTCTGGGCTAGATTGCGCTCTGGTGCCCGGCTCTGGGCGGGGGGCCTTCGGCTCGCTGGTGGGTTGCAGGTTCATAGGCTGGGGGGTTAGGTGTCTGGGGGCGTGACTAGTGGCCCGTGGGAGGGGGCAGGTTGACCCAGCCTGGGTGTCTAGTGTCCTATGTGTTCTGAGAGTTGTTCTTATGAGGGGTGGGTGTAGTATTTATTCTGGGGTGGGGACTGGGTGGATGCCCTTTGTAATAGTCTGGGACTATGCGTGGCCAGCTGGCTGACCCCTTTCTTGTGGTGGGGGCCCGCTCCTGGTGCTTCCTGGCTCTGTCGGCGGTTGGGCGGGCGCTCTTGGCCGGGTTGTCCTGGTGGGGTTTGGCATCCTCTCGGGTGGCGGGTTGACTGTGGTTCGTGAGGGTCTTGGCGGCTCTGGGGAATGTGGGCTGTTGGTCCTGCTGCTAGCAGCCCTCAGGGCCCTGTCCCTCTCTCGTCTGGAGCTCAATGGGCCTGGCGGTCGGAGAGGTGTTTTGGCCTCACTCCTTGGGTGGACCTTGGGGAACTTGGGGGCCTGTTGGGTCAGTGGGTGGAGCTGACTCCCTGTGGGAGCATTTCATCCTGCAGTTATTTTTCTCCCCATCCCTTACCACGCACCTCCACCCTCTTCATTTTCAAACATCATTCATGTAGGGATTTTTGGGCTCGGGTGTGCTACAAACATTTTACATCTCTGTTGACCAGAGCCACCTGGGACTCAATTTTATTATACACCTTAGACATTAACTCATAACATCCTCATGACATTCACATAGAGGAACTTGGAGTGGGCACTATGGCTATGGGTGGCGGAATGACACCACTTTCGCTTCCTATGCCTGTGCTCACTTCCAATGATGCATTTAGACACTAAGGGTTTGGATTAGAGTTGGTGTAGAGGGGAAACTGGAATTTCCTTTTTTAATTGCACTTTACAACAACAAACATCAACAGCACATTTGGGGGCGGGGGTATGTTTGTCGGGGTCTTGTGTTTATTTTCTCTCTTGCTGCCCCTAAGGTTCCTTGGCTGCCATTCCAGGGGTGGGGTCCGGTGAAGGGCAGGCCATCGGGTGTTGTCCTGGACTATGGGGGGAATCGAGGCCTGGGGGTTGCCGGGGGCGGGGCTGGCACTACGCCTCCCTGGGGCTGTTTGGACTCCCTGAGATTGGCTCCTGGGTGCCGTGGTTGGCCCGTTGGCAGGGGTGGCTGCCGGGGCACCAGTGGGCGGTGGGCTGGGGGTGTGCGCTTGGTTGTTGTTGGTGTGTGGGAGTGGTCGGGGGCGTGGCCTCTCCTTGGCTGGGGGTGTCCTGTCGGCTGGGCGCGGGTTGGGTCGGATCTTGGATGTCGGCTCCTCTCCGCCTCAGAATGAATGGGTCTACCTCCTGGGTTTGGGCTGCCCCATGTAGGGGGCAGGTACATGTCTAGGACCTAGGGGGTATAGAGTGTGTATTGGGAATATGAATGGAATATGTCATTATTGTATGTTTTTGAGTGAGTGAGGGTGAGGATAAGGGTGGGACTGTGTGATTGTGTCTGTGTATGAATGGCTATTTTTTAGGCCGGGACTTAGATGGCCCCCTCTTTGATACAGTTGGGGCTGCTTGGTGTGGTGCCCCTACCACGCGGCTCCCTAGTGGAGTGTGCCTTTACCTGCCAGCGCCCTTGGGGCCCTCTGTGTCAGGAGCTGGGCGCTTGGGCATGTATCAGCTCGGCCTGGTGGCTGCCTGTTGGGGCACGGGTCCTCTGGTCCTGTTGGGCCTGGGCCTGGGGGATGTGCGTCCTCGGTTCCCGGGCCTTGGGGTCTAGACCTAGGGTTGCATTGGCGTAACAGGTTCCAGCGGCGGCCTATGAGTCTGTTGCTGTTGGCTCCGGGGAGTCATTGTGTGTGGTCGCTGGTGGGGCTCTTCCGGTTCTCTCCTTTGGTCTGATCTGGGGGGTGGGTGAGTGGTTCGTCCTGTTTGGGTGGCCCGGGGGCTCCGCGTACAGGGTCCCTCTTGGGGTCTTGGGATCTGGTCCCACCTCTGTCTGGCTCGGGTCTTGGGAGTCTGGTCTCTGAAGCTTCACGGTCACTATTGAATGTTCTATTAGAGAAGCCTTATACACTTATGCATGCTTACAACCACACACAAATAGATGCAGGGATGCATATGTATGCATATGTAGGTATTGTACTGTATGTAGATATGTAGATGTGTATGTGACTGCATATGCATTAGGGGTGTAACGGTACGCTAAAATCACTTTTCGGTTCGGTTCAGTTACAAGGAGGGCTCGGTTCGGTTTATTTTCGGTATATTTCGGTACAAAAAAGGCAAAAATAAAGATTTAAAAAATATTTATTTTAAAAAGATGCCAAGTAAACAAAATAACATTTGTATACAAATAAATAAAAGCGACCCATTTGGGTGATATTTTAAACAAAACCTTTGTATACAAATAAATAAAAGCGACCCATTTGGGTGATATTTTAAACAAAACCTTTGTATACAAATAAATAAAAGCGACCCATTTGGGTGATATTTTAAACAAAACCTTTGTATACAAATAAATAAAAGCGACCCATTTGGGTGATATTTTAAACAAAACCTTTGTATACAAATAAATAAAAGCGACCCATTTGGGTGATATTTTAAACAAAACCTTTGTATACAAATAAATAAAAGCGACCCATCTGGGTGATATTTTAAACAAGCGACCCGTTTGGGTGATATTTGAAACAAAACAACCTTTGTATAAAAATAAATAAAAACGACCCATCTGGGGGATATTTTAAACAAAACAACCTTTGTATAAAAATAAATAAAAGCGACCCATTTGGGTGATATTTTAAACACGCGACCCATCTGGGGGATATTTTAAACAAAACAACCTTTGTATAAAAATAAATAAAAGCGACCCATTTGGGTGATATTTTAAACAAGCGACCCGTTTGAGTGATATTTGAAACAAAACAACCTTTGTATAAAAATAAATAAAAGCGACCCATTTGGGTGATATTTTAAACACGCGACCCATTTGGGTGATATTTTAAACAAAACAACCTTTGTATAAAAATAAATAAAAGCGACCCATTTGGGTGATATTTTAAATAAACGTCACTCTTTACAAAAAATAAAACTATACTAATAAAAATCTTAACTACAATAACAGTCAGAACCAGAACAATAAGCAGCAACAGACCGTTTTACGATCATCATCTAACTAATCAAGTTTTAAGCTGGTGAAGATTCACAGTCATCCAGGACATGTTGAATCAAAAAAGGCGTTCAAAACAGAAACAACTGGACTTTATTTGTAACAGAAGACGTTTCGCTTCTCATTCGAGGAGAACTGAGAAAGGTCCTCGGATGAGAAGCGAAACGTCTTCTGTTACAAATAAAGTCCAGTTGTTTCTGTTTTGAAAGCCTTTTTTTTTTTTTATCTAATCAAGTTTTAAGTTTTTGGCCAAAAAGATCAACTTGTCCACATTTTCTGCCAAAAGCATAGATCTGGTTGCAGTGACAATGTCTCCAGCGGTGGAGAAAACCCGCTCACTAGCAACAGAGGTAGCAGGAATAGAGAGGTAGTGCTTTGCTAATTTTGCAGTGTGTCTGTATTTGGCCTCATTGTCTTTCCACCAAAGAAGAGGGTCAGCTTCAAGTGAAGGGGACCCTGAAGCTCTGTACTCACGAACTTCTTCTTGGACCTGCTCCAAAAGGGACTTGCTACTTTCCACCTGTCCCTGGAAAAGTTCACCAAAGAGTTCAGTCATTGCAGATTTCTTAGCTGGAGGGGGAGATGATTTCCCTGAAGAGGTAGATGGCTCAGCTGCTATCTCGGTGACATCCGCAGACTGCAAAGAGTAAAAAAAAAAATTAATAAGATTATATTTTTAAATGTATAAAGTTAATTAGATCATAATACAATAAACATACCTCTTCTTGCACGGTCATCATTTCTGTTATGAGGTGGTTGAAGATCCTCTCTCGCTCATCGTCATCCATATGTGGCAGGCCTTTAAATCTGGGGTCCAGGGCTGTGCACTTGTGCAAAAAGTCATAGATCATGGAGTATCTGTCCTCCAGGTTTTGTGTGACAGCAACCTTCACCTCTCTCACAACTGGACTGTCTTCTTGTTTTGGTGCCATGGAGTGGAGAACAGTGGCTTTCAGGGGGAGTATCATCGACACAGAAGCTCTTGTTTCAGTGCTCATCAGCGTTGTGATTGTTTTTAGAGGTTTAAGAACCTCGATCAGTTCCTCTGCCATTGCCACCTCCTCCTCATTGAGGGTGTAAACATCTTTGTTTTTGAGAGTTTTTTCTGTTAGTGCAGAATATATGGCTGCTTGTTGCTCCAGATATCTTTCAATCATGTCATAACTGGAGTTCCAGCGGGTGGGGACATCTTGAATGAGTGCATGCTTTGGAATATTGAGCATTTCTTGTTTACACTGCAGGATGTGGGCAGCTGTGGTGCTTCTGTGAAAAAATCCAACAACCTTCCTGACTTTGCCCAATAATCTTGACACCTGATTAATGCTTGTTGCCTTTTGGGAAGCCAAGTTAATGGTATGTGCAAAACAGCCTATCTGAGGGCCCAGCCCTGCTTCTTTTACAGCATTGGTGATGTTTTTTGCGTTGTCAGTTGTAACAGGAATTGTAGTCCCAGGTCTCTCCAGCTTCCATTCATGCACAGCCTCCTTCAGGTGCTCAGCAAGATTTGTGCTAGTGTGCTGTTCATAAACAGCCCTCGTTTGCAAAACGTGACTCATCATCTCCCACTCTGGTGTAATATAATGTACAGTTAAAGTTAAATAACTCTCTGTTGCACGCGACGTCCATCCATCCGTGGTGAGAGACACAGCTGGCACACTCGATAGCTTGTTTACTATTTCACTTTTAGCTTTTTCATAAAGCGCTGGCACAACTTTTTGGCTAAAGTGTTGACGTGATGGGATGTTGTAGCGGGGCTCAAGAACTTTAATCATGTGTTTAAAGCCGGTGCATTCAACAACAGAATAGGGACGTAGATCCAGCGCGATAAACACTCCAACAGCTTGTGTTATTGATTTGAAGCGATCTGACTGACCTGATAAAGGCTGTTTAAATGCTGCTGTTATCGGTGTTTGAACCAGGCTGCTTTTCTTCCTTGTGGATGAGACGTTCACATTTGGATGATGTCGTTTCAAATGCGTTAATAAGTTAGACGTGTTGCCTGCTACGTATCCAACCTCGGTGAAACAGTGACGACACACAGCTTTGGATTTGTCGACTTGTCGTTCCCCATCGTGAGTTTTAACAGGAAAGCCAAAATGTTCCCAAACAGGCGAGCGCAACGAGCTGGGAGGGTCTTCAAGCTCCGGCTTGTTTGTAGCCATAGTTGTTAGCATGCTACACTGCTACTCCTCCTCCTCGTGCTGCAAGGGGGGCTATGCAACAAATAATAGTGCCGTGCTGAAACACGCCTAGGCATTTTTAGTTCCGCGCGCATATATTCTCCCGTTAAAAACATTTAATGAGTGAAAAAATAACCGAAACGGTACGCAGGTGGACCGAACCGAACGTGGTGTACCGATACGGTTCGGTAAACCCATTACAACCGTTACATGCCTAATATGCATGTATATGTATGTATGTATATACATATAGGTATGTGTATATATATATTTATAGAAACTTACTGCAAAGCCATGACTATTCTGTTATTTGTACATATGTATTTTGTTGCTATGTTTTGTCATGTTCTTTGCAGGTTTACAGATAGCGGACAGATGTTTTTGCCTTGGGCTTTCTTTGTGTATATTTCTTATACTTTGTAGTCTTACTTTCCGTCTTTCCTTTCTTTCTATCTTAAAAAAACCTCCATTAGATAGTTGTTAAAATAAATATTTGGAGATAATAATGGTGTGGAGAGGATGTCTGTAAGGGGAGAAGGGAGGACATCAAGAACAAGAAAAAATGAAAAATAAAATAAAAATAAACGTCTCAATTTCTCTGAAACTCCCGCAGCATATGGAATGACCACTGGTCTGGGTCTGGATTCCTCCTTTTCACCTGATGGCTGGCTGGAGTCCTGCTTGGGTTTCTTCTCTACTTTCAGGAAGGCCCAGTTAAGATATCCACATTTCTCTAGAGCCTGTCTTGTGTGTGATTTCTCCTTCTGCCTGGCTCCTGAGTTAGTAGGGACGCTGTCTGCTCTGTGGTACAGAGTCTTGATGACTCCTAACTTGTGCTCCAGAGGGTGATGGGAGTCAAACTGCAAATACTGGTCTGTGTGGGTGGGTTTGTGGTACACCTCAGTTTGCAAATGTCCTCCATCCAAAACTGAGAACTCACAGACCAAGAAAGCAGCCTGCCATTTTTTGCATCTTTTCGTGTGAACTTGATATATTTATCCATAGAGTTGATGTGATCAGTGAAATGTTGGACTTCCTGAGATTTCCTGAGAGCTACCAACTTAAGGGATGAGTACAGAGCCAGATATTTGGAAACATTGTAATTGACCGAGTTAATCATGCTAACAATTGGTCTTAAAGGTACACCTTGTTTGTGAATTTTAGGTAAACCATACAGACAAGGTGTGGCCTCCCCTGGGTACAGTCTGTGGCACAGAATATGGTCAATAGCCTTGTCCTGCTCCAAATGTTTCAGGCAATCTATCAACTTCCTCTTGTAACCACTTCCTGGATCTCTTTTCAGTGGCTCATAAGTGGTTAAACATTTGTTACTGTTTTTGTCATCTGGAATATACAACTTACTCTTTGTTGAAGTCCTCATTTGTTGAAAGTTACTAGGGCCATCGCATAGGGTTCACTGCCTCAATTGCACACTTGGCCAGGAGGATGGAAAGCTCCTGGTCTAGTGCTCGGGACTTTACTGGGTTGGCGATTACAGTCATCTTGACCAGGTGTAAGATATGAGGCCGCCGTCTGAACTGTAGCCAGTAACCATGGGTCATAGTAGCACACACCCATGCGTCCACGGCGTGAGTAGCCCAGACACTGAGCTGCTAGTGGGAGAAATATCTGACAGCCTGCCCCTTCCACGGCCTCTAGGGGGCCGTGTGTGTGTATGTGTGTATGGGTGGGGGGGGGTACGACAGCCTGAGCCCCTGGTCCAAACCTGCCCAGCTGGTTGGCAGATCGACTCACGAAAGGTCCTGTTGGGTCTTTGTTGATCCACACAAGGGCAAGGACCCTGAGGCGGCCAAAATCTGGAGACAGCCGACGGGCGCCTCAGAGGTGGAGGGGGTATCGCCTTGCTAAGGGTCGAAAGCTGCCGCCTTGTCTGTCATGTTTGGATGGTCCGTTTGAGCCCTTCTAAGGCAGCTAGACCAAACAACTCTCCCGGCACCACCGGCAGATCATGGAGGGATCTACGACATGGCTCAGTCAAAGACGCATGATGTCCTGCATGAAGCCGTTACCTGATCCACTAACTGCACTCCTAGACTAAAAAAAGGAACCAGTCACTGACTGTTCCTGCTCGTCCCCTAAAAAATGAGAGGCAGAGGCAGCCAAGGATAACACATCTTCTTCCGCAGCCAGTTCAGGCCTGGGTGGGGAGGTGAGCCCATTTGCTTTCATTGGCTCAACACCCAGTTGGCGTGCCTGGAAAACTGGAAAAAGGACATAATTTCCGTTAATTCTGCGGACAACCATTCCACTCTCGTGGAAAGACCCTGATCAGACTTGGCTTGCCTCTTCCCAAGAGGGGCACACAGAGACTGCGGCCTCAGTCTAGCACTTCGAGAGCCTGGATGGAGCTTCCTGTCCAGAAGGCGGGAGGTCACTGCTGAGCTCGGGGCAAAACCAGGCCAGCCGAGCCACTCTTACAGAATGAGGCATGAAACTGCAGTTCATGCAGGGGTTCTCCGACAGGGCCTCCAGCAGATGGTCATGTCCCAGGTAGGTAGGACACAGGTCGTGACTATCATACGCCTGGAGCACAGACCCACAATCTATGTAGCAGTGAGAACTGTCCATGCTCCCTACTGTAATAATAATAATAATAATAATAATGAATTTAATTTATAACAAACTTTTCATTAACAAAAATCTCAAAGTGCTACAAAGTGCAACAAAATCAAAAATAAAACAAGTGATAAAACAAGTAAAATTAATAATAATATCAACTAAGATCAAAGATAAAATCATGAGGAGGTAGAGTAAGCTCGCTTAAAAAGAAAGGTCTTCAAGCCGTTTTTAAAGTCAACCAGTGACTGTGGAGCTCTCAGGTAGTCAGGGAGGGAGTTCCATAGGCGGGGGGCAGCCACACAGAGTGCCGGTCTCCTGTAGGCAGTTTACTCAAGAGAAAAACTGCAGCTCAGTAGAGGAGCTGGCACTGCCATCTACACGCAAGACGTAAGACGAACAGGCCAAATTCAGGAGAGGGTGCGCAAACGCTAGCTTTCACTAACAGAAGTGAATTTGGGAGAGGGTGCGTGAATGCTAGCCTTCACGAATAGAGAAAAAGTTTGGCAAAAAATTAATTGGGAGAGGGTGCGTGGACGTTAGCCTTCACCAATAGAGAGTCAAAAAAAGATTTGGGAGAGGGTGCGTAGACGCTAGCCTTCACCAACAGAAGTGAATTGGGAGAGAGTGTGTGGACGCTAGCCTTCACTAATAGAAATGAATTGGGAGAGGGTGTGTGAACGCTAGCCATCACCAATAAAAGACAAGGCCACGTTTCAGAGAGCCTAGCACCGCTAGATCAGCCCAACCATTTATAAGGTTATCGAAAAGTGAATGTGGAGCGGGTACACTAACGCTAGCCTTCACCAACAGAAAACAAGGCCAAGAAACTTAAGGAGACTAGTACAGTTAGTTCAGAACCCTTTACAAGATTGGCAATAAGTGAATTAGGAGCAGGTGCGCTAACGCTAGCCTTCACCAATAAAAAACAAGGCCAAAACTCAAAGACACTGGCACAGATAGCGCAACGTATTTGTAAGGTTGGCGAAAGTGAATTGGGAGAGATCGCGAGGAACTCTAGCCTTCACCAATTAAAAATAAGGCCAAAACTCTGACTAGCACTGCTAGTTCAGCCTAACCGCTTATGAGGTAGGCAAAAGTGAATTGGGAGAGGGTGCGAGGAACGTTAGCCATCACCAATAAAAAACAATGCCAAAACTCAAAGGGACTAGCACCGCTAGTTCAGCCCAATCGCTTATGAGGTTGGCGAAAGTGAATCGGGAGAGGGTGCGAGAAACGCTAGCCTTCACGAATTAAAAACTGCCGTATTCAACGGAGGAAAATATGCACCGGTGTTTAATACGCTTTGTCCAATTATTAACAATAAACAAGAAAAAACGTAAACAATACGCTTCGGTGTTTAATACGCGTCATCACCACGCGACGCGTCAGCGCCTTGTTGCGGTTCAAAAGTTGAAGGAAAGCTCTGAAACGAATGTGCAAGTTTTAAGCAGGTTTATTGTACATTATAAGAATAAACCTTACAGCAACCAACAGACCTGACTCCAAGCACAGTCCAACACACACATCTTCGAAGGCGGACCACGGTTTTATACCTCTAGATGACGTCATCGCCTCGTGGGACCAATCCTGGAATCGAACCGCCTTGGAACCGCCCTAGAACTTTTCTACTCTGTGAGTGATCCGCCTCTCAGCCAATCAACTACCAGCTCTGTATGTCAATCATCAAATGTTGTGTCTGTTGTATTATGCAGGCGTGTAACTGAAAAACTCTTCCCTATTGGAAATAAAACCCGTAAATAAAGGTTCCATCTTGAATATATTTTCACATTATATGGTGGAATTAAGTGAACATAAATCATAACACATAATATGTGTGCTTCAGGTGTAATACTGATATACATATACTGTATTTCAGCCTCATTTGCCCTAATCAAGATGGCGGCGACAGAAGCAAGCGAGTACGAAGATCTTCACAAGGAAACACGGTAAAACAATTATTTATTTGCGAGAAAAAATATATTTCTTAGCTGACTTCATAGCAGACATGCTTCTGAGCTTAACGAAATGTTCAAATCAGCTGGATTTAAAAAAAAAAGTTTGCCGAATTTTAGGCAGGCGGTTCGGACCGGACGCTTTGTTTCTTTAAATTTAGCTAAATAAACGCTAAAAAATATATTTCTTAGCTGACTTTATAGAAGACGTGCTCCTGAGCTTAACGAAATGTTCAAATCAGCTGGATTAAAAAAAAAGTTCGCCGAATTTTAGGCAGGCGGTTCAGACCGGACGCTTTGTTTCTTTAAATTTAGCTAAATAAACGCTTAAAAATATATTTCTTAGCTGACTTTATAGAAGACGTGCTCCTGAGCTTAACGAAATGTTCAAATCAGCTGGATTAAAAAAAAAAAGTTCGCCGAATTTTAGGCAGGCGGCTCGGACCGGACGCTTTGTTTCTTTAAATTTAGCTAAATAAACGCTTAAAAAATATATTTCTTACCTGACTATAGCAGACGGGCTCCTGAGCTGAACCAAATGTGAAATCAGCTGGATTTAAAAATCCGCGGTGTGGTTTATGAGTGGTATCTTGCAAACAAAAACAGCGAACCTCACAGCTAATAGCAGCTACATCCAGAGCAAGGGGCGGGCAGCGACAGAGTCAGTCCGACCAGAGGAGGCTGTTTTCGGACACATGAGCTAGAAACGTCTGGAAGTGGCCCTCCTCTTCCTCTTCGCTCTCTGAGTCCTCTGCTGGCTGCTGCCTACAGCGCCCGTATAGCGGCCGAAACTGGTACTGCACCATTTTTGCCAAAAATGAAAAACGAAGAATCAGAGCGAAAAATGGGTCTAAAAATATGGGAAAAAATCCATAAATAATACTCTTCGGTGTTTAATACGCAGGACATTCAAATGAGCAAAAATACAGCGTATAATACACCGGTTTTTACGGTAGGCCAAAACTCAGACTAGCACTGGTAGTTCAGCCTAACCGCTTATGAGGTAGGCAAAAGTGAATTGGGAGAGGGTGCGAGGAACGCTAGCCATCACCAATAAAAAACAATGCAAAAACTCAAAGGGACTAGCACCACTAGTTCAGTCCAACTGCTTATGAGGTTGGCGAAAGTGAATTGGGAGAGGGTGCGAGAAACACTAGCCTTCACAAATTAAAAAACAAGGCCAAAACTCAGACTAGCACCACTAATTCAGCCGAACCGCTTATGAGGTTGGCAAAAGCGAATTGGGAGAGGGTGCGAGGAACGCTGGCCTTCACCAATTAAAAACAAGGCCAAAACTCAGACTAGCACCACTAGCTCAGCCCAACCATGTATGGGGTTGGCGAAAGTAAATTGGGAGAGGGTGCGAGAAACGTTAATCTTCACCAATTAAAAACAAGGCCAAAACTCAAACTAGCATAGCTAGTTCAGCTAAACCGCTTATGAAGTAGGCAAAAGTGAATTGGGAGAGGGTGCGAGGAACGTTGACCTTCACCAATTAAAAACAAGGCCAAAACTCAGACTAGCACCGCTAGCTCAGCCCAACCGCTTATGTTGGCGAAAGTGAATTGGGAGAGGGTGCGAGGAACGCCAACCGTCACCAATAGAAACCAAGGACAAATAACTGAACGAGACTAGCACCGCTAGCTGAGCCCAACTGTGTATGAGGTTGGAGAAAGTGAACTGGGAAAAGGTGCGAGAAACACTAACCGTCACCAATAGAAAACAAGACCAAAACTCAAGAAGACTAGCACTGCTAGCTCAGCCCAACCGTCTATGAGGTTGGTGCTTTTATGAATAGTTTATGGAAGGTGCACAAATGCTCGCCTTCCCAAAGTAAACAAGACCAGAACACAGCTGGCTACACAATAAACCTCAGTAGAAGCGTTTATGAATAGTTTATGGAAGGTGCGCAAACGCTCGCCTTCCCAAAGTAAACAAGGCCAGAACACAGCTGGTTACACAACAAACCTAGGTAGAAGTAATACTCACCCACGTGTCGATCTCACATGGAAATTGCCTCTTAAAGCGGACGGAGCCACACCAATGGCAACAAACCATAGTCAAGGCAAAATAAAGACTACTTACGTGACCACACGGTAGCCTCCTCTGAGGGCGGACGGAGCCGCCACGAGCGGCGGAGCCGCGAAATAAGCAAAAGTTACTCGAGTCACCAGTGTTGAACCACATTAGCAACAATGTGGTTTGGGAGAGGGTCAAAGCCTCTGTAGCCCAATGAAATACTTCGGTAAAGGTTAAACCGTTGCGGCCCTCGGAGGGTGAACACACTGCTCCGGCCAACAGGCAGTCTGGCCTCCAGCGACGGCGGGAAAAGGAAGCCAAAGGCCTGTAGCCTTGGATCGAACGCGCGCAAGAAGAAAAAAGGACTGAGTTAAAGTGTAACGCTAGGCTATATAGCCTCTTGATTGCTTATCCGGTCACACCTGTGTGACGTCGTTGATATAATTACTCGAGCAGCGCATGCGCAAAGGGAATATTCAGTGCTTTCAGCACCGCCCTCTGGTGGTCAGTAGATGAAATAGAACCCCTGTGATAATGAATGAGGACTCTCCCGGTAGAATTAAACATCTTTCTCCTGATGAAAGGAAACAACTCTCAGTGCCAAATAGGTTTTTAGACACCTTTAGTTTACTGTACAAATCTAAGATAAAATTTACCAAAATGTTAATGTTAGTCCTAAAGTTGAATAACACCTCTTCTCAAAGTTAAAACTATTTACCTCATTCTCTTTCTAAAATAACACTATTGGCTATTCATTCATATTTCATATTTGCCATAATTACATATTGTCACTATTCAAACTGAAAATAAACTTCACAGAATTGTGATTTTAACTGACCAGTTTTTTTTTCTTTTTGAGTGAGTGGGATCGCAACATTGCCAAAAATTAACTATAATTTTTAATCAAGGTCAGTTCACATATTACATAACTTTTGAACGGTTAGGGTAAACATCTGTTAAAAGGTGTGTTGTTGGTTCCAATTATCTATTCCCCTACACACTTCATTATTGGATGGCACAGTGAAGAGTGAGTTTTTTTTTTTCAAGAGTACAGTAATATTTTGGGGAACATTAAAAAAAAACTGTCAAATGTACTGTTGTAAAATGAAAGGAAATTTAAACATTCACTACTTTGTTCACCAGGTATGGAAGTTGCTGAAACCAAAATAACAATATAACCAAACGTCTTTCTCCATGATAGAATAAATATATATCATATGGGTTTTCTCCTTTTTCCTATTCTGTGTTTTTCTACTATGTTAAACTTTGTATGTCTACAGGTGTTCGCAAGCAAAACAACACCAAGTCACAGTTCTTTGTTTGTTACTTTCCTGAGTTTTTAACTATTTAAACAAAATGTATTTTTCAGCACCTGAGCCAAACTGTGTAGGAGGTGATAAGATGTCAGCTGTTTGGAATTTGGAGACAAGAAGAAGAAAGTGCTATGTGTTGTCATTCTACATACAATGATGAAATTAAATCTCTGCATTTAACGCATCACACCTGACATACACCCAAGTGGAGCAGTGGGCAGCTATATAAGTGCCCGGGGAGCAATTGGGGATTGTGTGGTGTCTTGCTCATGGACACCACGGGCATGGCCAGGAGTTGAACCATGACTTTCTGGTCCTGTGTTGGCTTCCCTACCTCTACACCATCTCAGCCCCCCTCCTTTAACCTCCCAGTTACTGTAAGGATGAGGACTTTGCGTTGTTTCTAATGGTGTCATTGATTTGGAAGCATAGTACGTCTCTCTCTTTGCAAGAACTTTTAAAACATTTTTATATAAAAATGTTTAATGTAGTGTAAATTTTGTGTATTTTTTGTGTAATTTTTGAGAGGAACAAAGGCATTATTTTGCCTTTTTAAAAATCATGTATACTTTTTTCTTTATATTGCTTAAAATTAGTTTCCTAAAATGGTTTATTGTGGGCAAAAATCTTCATTTTTCCGAAATTGTGGGATTTCTGATGCCCGTTTGGATTTCCACTCAAGTTTCTGAGTACATGTTCAACAATAACAACAATTGCTGTGCTCCTCCCCTTGTCTGTTCTTCTTTGACTCAGAGAAATAGCAAAAGGACAGCGTGTGTGTGTGTGTCTGTATCTGTGTGAAATAGGAGGAAAAATTGAACGGCTCACAATTATCTGGGACATGGTTGCATCGTTGGTTTTAAAAAACTGTTCAAAAGACTCGGATCCTATGTGAACATCACATCTCACATGGAACACGGGTCTCCTCACTGCACTCAGCAGAAGTTCTTTGCATTCTGCTTTCAGTCTGAAAGTGTCATGAGCAGTGGTGTAGTCTATGTGATACTTGGGTATATGGAGTATACCCACTAGAAAAGCTTAAGAATTTCAGTTTACCCACTTAAAAGTGCCCAATGATACAGGACATATCATTAGACACGTTTCATTGACATGTTAAACAACAGTTAAACGATTCTGTAACAATCTATCTTTATGCAGTGCTTTGCTTTGATACTGTTTTATAAATTCTATCCATCCATTCATAAATCCATCCATCCATCCATTCTCTTCCGCTTATCCGGGGTCGGGTTGCGGGGGGTAGCAGCCTAAGTAAGGAGGCCCAGACTTCCCTCTCCCCAGCCACTTGGGCCAGCTCCTCCGGGGGAATCCCAAGGCGTTCCCAGGCCAGCCGAGAAACATAGTCCCTCCAGCGTGTCCTGGGTCTTCCTCTGGGTCTCCTCCCGGTGGGACATGCCCGGAAC
>JBBPBX010021367.1:32200-42453 GCA_038048925.1 Garcialebias charrua
AAGCAGCGGCTCTACTCCGAGTCCCTCCCGGATGACTGAGCTTCTCACCCTATCTCTAAGGGAGAGTCCAGACACCCTGCGGAGAAAACTCATTTCAGCCGCTTGTATCCGAGATCTCGTTCTTTCGGTCACAACCCAAAGCTCATGACCATAGATGAGGGTGGGAACGTAGATCGATCGGTAAATTGAGAGCTTTGCCTTTTGACTCAGCTCTCTCTTCACCACGACAGACCGGTACAGCCCGCTTCACTGCGGACGCTGCACCTATCCGCCTATCGATCTCACGCTCCAGTTTTCCCTCATTCGTGAACAAGACCCCGAGATACTTAAACTCCTCCACTTGGGGCAGGACCTCCTCCCCGACCCGGAGAGGGCACTCTACCCTTTTCCGGCCCAAGACCATGGCCTCGGATTTGGAGGAACTGATCCTCATCCCGGCCGCATCACACTCGGCTGCAAACCGCTCCAGCAAAAGCTGTAGATCATGACCTGATGAAGCCAATAGGACCAAATCATCTGCAAAAAACAGAGAAGCAATCCTAAGGCCACCAAAATGGATCCCCTCAACACCTTGGTTGCACCTAGAAATTCTGTCCATAAAAGTTATGAACAGAATCGGTGACAAAGGGCAACCTTGGCGGAGTCCAACTCTCACTGGAAACGAGCCTGACTTACTGCCGGCAATGCGGACCAAGCTCTGACACCGGTCGTACAGGGACCTAACAGCCCATATCAAAGGGCCTGGTACCCCATACTCCCGGAGTACCCCCACAGAACCCCCCGAGGGACGCGGTCGAATGCCTTCTCCAAGTCCACAAAGCACATGTAAACTGGTTGGGCAAACTCCCACGCACCCTCCAGGACCCTGCTGAGGGTGTAGAGCTGGTCCAGTGTTCCACGACCAAGACGAAAACCACACTGCTCCTCCTGAATCCCAGGTTTTCAACTATCTGATGGATTCTCCTCTCCAGAACCCCTGAATAGACCTTGCTAGTGAGGGAGTGTGATCCCCCTATAGTTGGAACACACCCTACGGTCCCCCTTTTTGAATAAGGGAACCACCACCCCAGTCTGCCAAACCAAGGAAACTGCCCCCGATGTCCATGCGATATTGCAGAGTCGCATAAGCCAACACAACCCCACAAAATCCAGAGCCCTAAGGAACTCAGGGTGAATCTCATCCACCCCTTGGGCCTTGCCACCGCTGAGCTTTTTAACCACCTCGGTGACCTCGGCACCAGAGATTGGAGAGCCCGACCCAAAGTCCCAAGGCTCCACTTCCTCAGTGGAAGACATGCCAGTAGGATTGAGGAGGTCTTCAAAGTACTCTGCCCACCGACTTACAACATCCCGAGTTGAGGTCAACAGCACGCCACCCCCACTATATATGGTGCTGGCCGTGTACCGCTTACCCCCCTGAGATGCTGGATGGTGGACCAGAATTGCCTCGAAGCCGTACGGAAGTCATTCTCCATGGCCTCTCCGAACTCCTTCCACGCCCGAGTTTTTGCCTCAGCAACCACCCGAGCTGCATGCCATTTGGAATGCCGGTACCTATCAGCTGCTTCCGAGGTCCCACAGGCCCAAAAGGCCCAATATGACTCCTTCTTCAGCCTGATAGCATCCCTCACCGCCGATGTCACAACCTCCCTGGGTTGCCACCTTACCGTGGTGGAGTGCTTTGAGTGTCCCAATGATCCTAGGAGCTATGCTGTCAGGGGCTTCATGCCCCTAGTAGGGTCACCCAAGGCAGACAGGTCCTAGGTGAGGGACCAGACAAAGTGTAGCCCAAAGACTCCAATGATGAGTACAACTAATGGACTAAATGTTCACTCACCTGGACGCGGGTCACTGGGGTCCCACTCTGGAGCCAGGCCCGGAGGTGGGGAGCGCTGGCAAGCGCCTGGTGGCCGGGCTTTTACCCATGTAACCCGGCCGGGCACAGCCTGAAGAGGAGACGTAGGTCCCCTTTCCCATGGGCTCACCACCTGTAGGAAGGATCAAAGGGGTCGGGTGCAATGTCGGATGGGTAGTAGCCAAGGTCGGGGACCCTGGCGGTCTGATCCTTAGCTACAGAAGCTGGCCATTGGGACGTGGAATGTCACCTCTCTGGTGGGGAAGGAGCCTGAGGTAGTGTGTGAGGTTGGGAGGTTCCGGCTAGAAATTGTCGGACTTACCTCAACGCATGGCTCTGGCTCTGGAACCAGTTTCCTTGAGAGGGGTTGGACACTCTTACACTCTGAAGTTGCCCCTGGTGAGAGGCGCCGAGCAGGAGTGGGCATACTTGTTGCCCCCATCTTGGTGCCTGTACGTTGGGGTTCACCCCGGTGAACGAGAGGGTAGCCTCCCTTCGCCTACGTGTGGGGGGATTGGCTCTAACTGTTGTTTGTGCCTATGCGCCAAACAGCAGCTCAGATTCCCCACCCTTTTTGTAGTCCTTGGACGGGGTATTGGAGAGTGAGCCTCCTGGGGACTCCCTTGTTCTACTGGGGGACTTCAACGCTCATGTGGGCAATGACAGTGAGACCTGGAGGGGTGTGGTTGGGAGGAATGGCCCCCCGATCTGATCCCGAGTGGTGTTCTGTTATTGGACTTCTGTGTTCGTCATGGATTGTCCATAACGAACACCATGTTCAAGCATAAGGGTGTCCATATGTGCTCTTGGCACCAGGACACCCTAGGTCGCAGTTCGATGATTGACTTTGTTTTCGTCTCATCTGATCTGTAGCCGCATGTTTTGGACACTCGGGTGAAGAGAGGGGCAGAGCTCTACAATGACCACTACCTGGTGGTGAGTTGGCTCCGATGGTGGGGGAGGATACTGGTCAGACCTGGCAGACCCAAACGTATTGTGAGGGTCTGCTGAGAAAGTCTGGCAGAGTCTCCCGTAAGACGGAGCTTTAACTCCCACCTCCGGGAGATCTTTGAACACGTTCCGAGGGAGGCGGGGGACATTGAGCCCGAGTGGGCCATGTTCCGCGCCTCTATTGTCGAGGCAGCTTATCGGAGCTGTGGCCTCAAACAACAAATTCAGTTTTTAAAAAGTCCTGAGAACTGTTGACAAATGTGCAGAAAAATGGTTTTCTTAGGAGAGACAGTCAATAAACTATTATTTGTCATTGATCTGACCTTCAGGAAGCCTCTGAGGCTTTAAACGCCACCATCATGTTAATAATTCACAGAGAAAATGGTCATGATAGCTGTTAATCGCCAAGGATTCACACCCGCATTGACAACTATATTTACCTAATTGCTACATTGCAAAATCAAACATTCCCATGAGTTTTTACTTCACTTAAAGCGAGGACTCGTGGGAATCTAGAAGATAATTCAGTTATTTTGAAGCATGAGGCTTGTCAGCATTTCTGCAAGTCCCACAGCAACAATGCTTGTTGAATACCAACTTTTTGCTAAGTTTTAAGGGACACAAACCACGACTACAGCACTCGAAGGTTTGCTTGTCTGAGATCCGGATACTTGCTTGTGTCTTACATTGCAAAGCCATTTTTAGAAACCGGGACCAGCGCTATTCAGTTATAATTCTACAAACGCAGGCTGAAACAGCTATGACGCAGGATATATCTGCTACACAGGGCCCCACTTCATTTTTCTAACTTCCGTCAATGGCTAGCTTGCTACAGTGCTAATGTTAGCATTAAATAAACATAAGCAGGTGGAGATTTGATTTAAGATGCATTACTTTTTACTTTTGTCTTCCAGTGGTGAGCACAGTTCCGCTAATCCGCTAACAGCTAATATCTGAGCTAATTTTTCATTTAGCGGATTAATGTTTTTGCTTACTGCGAAAATCGTTAGACAAATTAGCTTCAGCTAAATTAGTTTTCGCCAACTTTAAGTCCGCTAACAAAATTCATAATCTTGTTTCCGTCTGTTGTGGGCATGTCTAGAAGAGTTCGTTAGGCACGCTATTGGCTATCTACGTGTACATGTGACAAGACGTGATTGGTCGAAGTAGCAGCAGCTAGCTGAACGCACATTATTGGCTGACTACGTGTACATGTGACAAGACATGATTGGTTGACGTAGCAGCAGCCAGCTGAACGCACATTATTGGCTGACTACATGTACACGTGAAAATATGTGATTGGTTGACGTAGCTTCAACCAGAAGGAGACAAAGATGTGTGATGCCGACCGAGTGATGGTCATCATAGCGGTTTGCAGTTTTGTGTTAGCTTCTGCTCATTTTTTAAATACCTGTTTAGCAGTTTAGCATTCTTCTTCTTCTTCTTCTTCTTCTTCTTCTTCTTCTTTCGACTTTTCCCTTTTCAGGGGTCGCCACTGTGAGTCATCCTCCTCCATCTCACTCGGTCCTCTGCATCCTCTGTCCTCACTCCAACCTTCATGTCCTCTCTAACTGCATCCATTTATCTCCTCTTTGGTCTCCCTCTTTGTCTTTTTCCTGGGAGCTGCATTTCTAACATCCTTCTACCAATATACCCATTGTTCCTCCTCTGGACATGTCCAAACCATCTCAGTCTGGCTTCCTTAAAGGACAACACCCACCATGACACTAACAATTCACCATATTGGACAATTACTGTAATTTATTATTAGGTCTATTTTCATTTTTGCATTTGGGCCAGGCGAGGGTTAAAAAAAAAAAAAAAAAAAAACCCACTCCCGAATGAATCCGGAAACCTGGCCGAAGAGTCCCGAAGGGTCATGTGACTTTTGTTACATCGATCTCCACCCAGAAGGCAGAAGGTAGGAGTGAGTTTCCATGGAGGTTTATGAGAGAGAGTGCGTTAAAACTGCATATTTCCTGCATATTTCCTGGTGCATTTGTGTGTATATGGACCAGCGCTCTGATTTTATTTATTATTTATTTTATAACACCACTGCTGACCGTTGCTCTCATTCATTCTGCCCAGAGGAGCGAGCCGCGCGCGTCTCTGGCTCCTCGTTCCGCTGGTTCCTCGTTCCTTTGAAGTTCCTCGTGCCGGTGTAATTTGCTCCCTGGAGTGTATGTATTTGCTCTCGTCAGCCTTGTTGCGGGGAGCACGCGGGGAGCAGCGCGCAGAGCTCAGCTGCGCGGCTGGCTCTGGCTGCCTTTCTGGTCACGGGGGGAGAGAATAAAAAGCCGATGCGGAAATGAATGAATTTGTCGCGATCAAACGAATTAAACTAGTATGTCTAAGTGGATGCTCGCTCAGAATATGATAGACATGAGTGAGCGACAGCAGGATTAATCAACACAGGCAGCTTTAGGGAATATTTAAAAATGCTTCCTTTTTCTTTTCCTCGCTCGCCTGTAACTCCAAGGCGTCACTTTGGTGACGTGAATGCCCATGTGAATGCCCATATATGGAGAGGGGCAGATTTTCCCGGAGCTGCATGCTAAAATCTGCTATAAATCATGAAATAACACATTTAGCGTTATTTCTCCACAATATAAGTAAACGCTCCTGTATTATTTTTAAATAAACTAATAAATATTAATGGCGATGCAATTTGAAAACATGGTGGGTGTTGGACTTTAACTTTATCTCCCAGTTGTTCAACATGTGCTGTACCTCTGATTATCTCATTCCTGATCTTATCCATCCTTGTCACTCCTAAGGAGAACCTTAGCATCTTCATTTCTGCCACTTCTAGTTCTTTCTCCTGTCTTTTTGTCAATGCCATTGTCTCCAGACCATACAACATAGCTGGTCTCACCACTGTCTTGTAAACTTTTCCTTTGACCTTTGCTGACACATTTTTGTCACAAATCACTCCTGAAACTTTTCTCCATCCACTCCATTCTGCCTGGATTCTCTTTTTCACCTCTTTACCACATTTCCCATTTTCTTGGACAATGGACCCCAAGTACTTGAAGTCTTGCACCTTTGTGACCTCTGCTCCGTGTAGCCTCACTAGCCGTGTTTCCATCAAGGTTTCTAGGTGCGCATTTTGAAGTATCGCAGCAGAAAAGCTTAATGGAAACGGCAAAATCCGTATTTACTTTCTCAAGTTCGCCAAAAAGTTTATACGCTCGCTTGAGGTGGTTTTTGGGATCTGCGAAAATGAGCAGATGCGCAAAACGACAGATGGAAACACATTTGCCGACTCGTGCTGCCGTAGCGAACATTCACGTCACGTGACTGATCAGCTGTTTCCGCTCCGGACAACATGTAACATCGCTAAAACTAGTTGGCATGACAGAATAAATACAACTCGCCCGATAGCAACACGTACCTGAAATATTCTCTCCATTTTGATGAGATGTGTGGCCGGGTTCTGTTTTCAACTGCTACTTCCTGTTTACTGTAGACATGCGCAGTGCTGACGTCTGACGTAATGACGCTGACGTCTGACGTAATGACGCTGACGTCTGACGTAATGACGCTGTGTGCGGCTTGGAAGAAGCGCTTCAAGCCAGTAGATGGAAACACTTCTGATCTGCATTAATTTGTATTTACATATTTGCGAGGTAGCTCAAAATTCGAAATGAAAATGGATGGAAACACAGCTACTGTTCCACCAGCCTCCCTCTCATTCACACACATGTACTCTGTCTTACTACGGCTGACTTTCATTCCTCTTCTTTCAAGTGAATACCTCCACCTCTCCAAGTTCTCTTCCACTTGTTCCCTGTTCTCACCACAGATCACAATGTCATCTGCAAACATCATAGTCCATGGGGATTCCTGCCTGACCTCATCTGTTAGTCGGTCCATCACCAGAGCAAACAAGAAGGGGCTCAGAGCCGATCCTTGATGCAATCCCACCTCCACCTTGAAGCTATCTGTCACTCCTACAGCACATCTCACCACTGTCCTGCTGTCCTCATACATGTCCTGTACCAGTCTAACATACTTTTCTGCCACTCCAGATTTCCTCATGCAATACCACACCTCCTCTCTTGGCACCCTGTCATATGCTTTTTCTAAATCCACAAACACACAATGGAGTTCTTTCTGACCCTCTCTGTACTTCTCTATCAACATCCTCAAAGCAAAGATGGCATCGTGGTACTCTTTCTTGGCATGAAACCATACTGTTGCTCACAGATAGTCACCTCTTGTCCAAGTCTTGCTTCCACAACTCTCTCCCAGATCTTCGTGTGGCTCATCAACTTAATTCCCCTGTAGTTGCTACAACTCTGTACATCACCCTTGTTCTTAAAAATGGGCACCAGCACACTTCTTCTCCATTCCTCAGGCATTTTCTCACCCTCAAATATTCCATTAAATATTTGAGTCAAAAACCTCACTGCCATCTCTCCAAGACATTTCCAAACCTCCACTGGTATGTCATCAGGTCCTACTGCCTTCCCCTTCTTCATTCTTTTCAGAGCTTTCCGGACTTCACCCTCACTAATCTTTCCCACTTCCTGGTCCACAGTTTCTATGACCTCCACTCTTCTTTCTCTTTCATTCTCTTCATTCATTAGCTCCTCAAAGTAATCCTTCCATCTTCCCATCACACTCTCCTCACTTGTTAGAACATTCCCATTCCCATCTTTAATAAGCCTAACCTGCTGCACATCCTTTCCAGCCTGATCCCTCTGTCTTGCCAATCGGTACAAGTCCTTCTCGCCCTCTTTAGTGTCCAGTCTCCCATACAACTCATTGTACGCCCTCTGCTTTGCCTTAGCTACTTCCCTCTTTGCTCTATGTCCCATCTCCTTATATTCCTGTCTCCTCTCTTCAGTCCTCTCACTGTCATATTTCTTCTTGGCTAATCTCTTTCTTTGAATGGTGTCCTGCACTTCACAATTCCACCACCAGGTTTCCTTAGCATCCATTCTCTGTCCAGATGACACACCAAGTACCTTCCTACCCGTTTCTCTAATTACTGTTGCTGTAGTAGCCCAGTCAGCCTTTAACAGCTCGTCTCTGAATTTCTCACAACATTCTTCCTTCTTTAGCTTCCACCATTTGGTCTTCTTCTCTGATTTTACTCTTTTTCTCTTCTTCACAACAACAGTCATTCTACACACAACCATCCAATGCTGTCTGGCCACGCTCTCCCCTGCCACAACCTTACAGTCTCCAATCTCCCTCAGGTTTCCTCTTCTACACAGAATGTAGTCGACCTGTGTACTCCTTCCTCCACTCTTATAGGTCACTCTATGTTCCTCCTCTTTTGGAAATAGGTATTGACTACAGCCATTTCCATTCTCTTGGCAAAATCCACCACCATCTGTCCTTCCTGGTTTCTTTCCTTGACACCAAACCTACCCATCACTTCCTCATCCCCTCTGTTTCCTTCACCAACATGTCCATTCAGGTCTGCTCCGATCACCACTCTTTCCTCCCTGGGAATACTCTTTATCACTTCATCCAAATCTTTCCAAAATGTATCTTACTCCTCCCCATCACATCCAACCTGTGGAGCATAACCACTGACTATCTGTAGCATCAGACCTTCTACTTCTACCTTCAGGCACATCACCCTATCTGACACTCTCTTCACCCCTACTACATTCTTTGCCAACTCCTCCTTCAGGACCACCCCTACTCCATTTCTCTTTCTATCCACACCATGGTAAAACAGTTTGAACCCTGCTCCAATGCTGCGGGCCTTGCTGCCCTTCCACGTGGTTTTTAATGGACACATAAAACATCTACCTTTCTCATTAGCGTAGCTTATTATTTAGTTAGGAGAATATGGGTTAATGAAGCTAAGCTTTTGGTTAGCTGCCCAACACTGATGGACTGCATGGAAAGGAGATAAGTCTGACATGTGATTCACCTTGCGGATCTGGGATCCCGTTCGTGGGCCAGCTGAAAGGATGTCCATCTATTCCTAGGAGCATGTACTCTTGCTCCATCCCAAACCACAAGCAGTGCTGTTTGACCTTCTCCATCACTGTGTTGCAGCCATTTCGATGGTTCGTTTCTGGAAAAGCGGAGATAAAACCCATTAGAATTCATTTTCCTGACCTTGCTGAACAACAGCCCAGCAGAGAGGAGCGTACCAGCAGGTAGGCGGTTGTATTTGAGAACCTCGCAGAGGACAAGTTTGTTCGGGTCCAGGGTGAACGGGTCCCTGAACATGCAGACTGGGACCAGGTACATGTGACTGTTGGGGGCTTTGGCCTGGTAGGTGCCCATTCCTTCGAAGTACCACTCGGGGATATCTGATGACGCAGAAAATAAGCTGTCACCTTAAAACAGACCTGGATTTGAAAGAATTTTCTCAACCAAAACTTTAAAAAAAAATCTTGTTATTGTCGAGAAAAATCTACTGAGCCTTGGATATATTTGTTTAGTCAGGAAAGGGAATAAATTCAGAGCAATCAGAGCGAACTTCCTGTCAAAAAAATGCTCTGGCACTAATTAGCTTTTGTGCTTTGTCAAAGTGAAGAACAAGCTGTCAGACCCTGATTTCCTGAGGTGATTAGTGGCTGGTTTAGCAATATTTTGGTTTAGTCAGGCTAAAACATCAAACTACCGTATTTTCTGGACTACAAGCCGCACTTAAAATTCTTAAATTTTCTCACAAATCAACAGTGAGCCTTATAATGCGGTGCACCTTATGTTTTAATTCTGGTTGTGTTTACTGACCTCAAACCAATTTTTTTGTGGTACAAAAACGTCAAACTACCGTATTTTCTGGACTACAAGCCGCACTTAAAATTCTTAAATTTTCTCACAAATCAACAGTGAGCCTTATAATGCGGTGCACCTTATGTTTTAATTCTGGTTGTGTTTACTGACCTCAAACCAATTTTTTGTGGTACAACTGAACAATGTTGAGAGTTATTGTGAATGAGTTGAATAAAATTTGACTTATCTGACTGTTTTGTTTTGCTTAATGCATCTTATAATCCAGTGCACGTTATAGTCCGACAAATACAGTAATCAAAAACAAACACACATTTACAGTTTAGTTTGATCAGACCTACTAGTTACAGCCATTTTGAGCTTACTTTTGTTTTTTGTTTTCAAACCCAACAACCCCCCATACCATGATCCCCCCCCCACACACACACACACACACACACACACAGAAGCAGGGTGGTGAGAGCATCATGGTATGTGGATGTTTTTCATCAGTGGGGACAGAGGAACTGGTAAGAGTGGTAGGAAGGATTGATAACAAAATATAGATAAATTCTTGAGGGAAACTGTACAGAAATTAGAGACAGAGGTTTACCACGCAGCAATGGCGTGTCCAAAGTATGGCCCATGGGCTGTTTGCGGCCACTGGAGAGCTATTGTGTGGCCTGCAGCTGCAAATTGTTTAAAGATGTCAACGTACAAAGACGGACCCTTTTTTTTTTCAAATTTTAGGGCAAAG
>JBBPBX010021368.1:0-17656 GCA_038048925.1 Garcialebias charrua
CCTACTCCGCTCCTGCTTCATGGAATATCTTACAAAAAGATCTGAAGCTCTCGACCTTGACTTCTCTAAATGGTTTTCAGAATCTGTTGGAATCCTGGCAAAAACCAATGCAGATCTGTTCCTGTCTTTGATTTTATACGTCTACCTTATAATGTTTTGCTAGTTTTTTGATACTTTGTAAAAAAAAAAAAAAAAAAAAAAACTTTCTTTTGTTTTTTTTTCTTCTCTCTTTTGTTTTCTATTGTTTATTGTTTGTTTGTTTATTGTTTATTGTTTAAGGAAATTATACCACTGCTGTTCATTGTTCTTTAGTTTTAGCAGGTCGCTTTCGTAAATGAGCCCTTGAGGTTCAAAAGATTTACCTGACTAAATAAAGGTTGAATGAATGAAAAAATGGCGCATTGCCAGAAAAAGAGCGAGCAGTTCCCTATCAAAGGTACTATGATTTTTTCTCAGCATCCCAACTTTCCTGCTAAAAAATGCAAGGGGTTACCATGCGCCATCCACCCATTGTTCGCAAACTGCCCCAACTGCATAATCGGATATATCAGCTGTCAGAGCCACAGGAGCTGATGGAGATGGATAGGCCAAAAATGCAGCATTAGCCAAAGCCTCTTTGGCATCATCAAATGCCTGTACCCTCTCGGGTGTCCACTCTATTTGCTGGTCCCCTTTTTTGCCTCTAAGTGCTTCATACAAGGGGTGCATAAGATGAGCTCCCCGTGGGATGAAACGGTTATAAAAGTTCACCATCCCCAAAAACTACTGCAGGGGCTTCAATGAGGGAGGGCATGGAAAAACTAACACAGCTTCAACATTGGCAGTAGGGGAACTGCCCCTTGAGCAGACACTCTGTGTCCCAGAAACTCAACAACAGGCAGACTAAACTGGCATTTAGCTGGATAAACAATCAGGCCATACTCACTGAGCTGAACAAACAGCTGGCGAAGATGCACCATGTGTTCTGCCACCGAAGGACTAGCCACCAATATATCATCCAAATAGACAAAAAGAAAACGGCATACCCTGCAGGACCGAATCCATAAGTCGTTGGAACATCTGTGTTGCATCTTTAAGGCCGAAGGGTATCCGTAAAAACTCAAAAAGACCAAAAGATGTGATAACTGCAGTTTTTGGTACATCTGAGGGATGCACAGGAACCTGATGGTAGTCCCGCACCAAATCTACCTTCGAAAAAACTGTTGCCCCTGCCAGGCAGGCAGAAAAATCTTGAATGTGAGGAATTGGGTATCTGTCATTACTGGTTGCATTGTTAAGGCGCTGAAAATCCCCACAGGGTCACCAACCCCCATCTGCCTTTGGTACCATGTGCAAGGGAGATGCCCATGGACTTTTGGAACAACTCACAATGCCAAGACGCTCCATGTTAACAAACTCCTCCTTGGCTATTGCTAACTTAGTGGTATCTAGGTGGCGTGCTCGTGCAAAAACCAGTGAACCAATTGAAGTGATACAATGTTCCACCCCATGTTTAACTATAGTAGCAGAAAAGGTGGGAACTGTCAAAGCAGGAAATTCTGACAAGAAACGCTGATACTCATCACCTGTGTTAAGCATGTTAGCAAGAGGTTGATGGGCAGGACCTCCAAGTTTACAGGGATGGGTATCAAAAGACACAGCATCGATTAAGCAGCTATTAGCAACATGCACTAATAACCTGAAAGCACATAAAAAATCAGCACCCAAAATAGGTACAGACACAGAAGCTATTGGTGTAGAGGCAGGGCTGCCGACTTGGGACCCGGAGGACCCAGGTTCGAACCCCGGCCACTACACACCTTGGGGGGTCTATGAGTGCACACCTATTTCCCCAGCTCCCCGGGCGCTTTCTATGGCTGCCCACTGCACCACCTGGTGGTGGTTGGGCTAAATGCAGAGACGAATTTCGTCTTGTATGGGAAACATACACAGATGACAAAAATGTGACATTTATTTATTTATTATTTTATTACAAAGTCCCACTGAAACTGACATCCATTGAAACACACAGTCATGGATCTCGATCCAAAAGTTTGAATGGGGGTGCCATTATCTGCGTCCAGTGAGGGTCCAGTACTTTGACACAAAGTATCTGTAGATGAAGCTGGCATAATGCTCTGCTGGGCACTGGAGTCCACCAGGAAACGCCGTCCAGAAACCTCATCCATGATGAAAAGCAGGTTATCTGAGCTGCTAGCGAGCGCCAGGCTCTCTTGTTTCCCTGACACAGAAATGAACATGGAGGAATGTAGCGCTTCGCTTTTACTCCAAACCGACGGTGGTAGAAGCAAAGAACGGCATCCTTCTGCCGCTCCGTCACCGTAGCCACGCCATCAACAGCACCCCCGAGTCACATCGGATAAAAGTACCTGAACACTGTAGTGCCTGGAAGCTAACAAAAGCCAGTCCGCTTCTTCAGCCAGGGAGCGATAATCCTTTGTCCGGATCAGTGGAGAACTGGCCAGTGCTGTGCGAACAGGTGGAGGCAGCTAGCAAAGAAACAGGTGTGTAAAAAGGAAGGAAACATCCCCTGAGCCAAGCAACGCCAGCATGTTCTCCATCAGCTTGAAGGGCTTGCAATCCCCCAAGCCAGTTGGTAAAGCCGCAGTAAGTTCTCCTTGAGCGCACTGTACTTGTTAGTGCTTGGTGGGTCTCACAGGAGACCCATCAGACGGCGGGTGGAACCGGAATCTAAAGCAGCAACAACGTGAAAGTACGTGGTCTCGTCTGTGGTTATCCCACAGAGATGAAACTTGGCTTCCACATGCTGAAACCATGGCTCCAGGTTGAGTTGTCAGAACTCTGGAAGCTTAATAATGGCCCCAAACACAGCAGATGAAGCGACAGCAGGAGAAGAGCCAACGGCAGTTGGAGCAACGTCTGCCTGGCAACAAACTTGGTCTGAAAACACGGCCGATGAAGAAGCAGCGTCAGCATTTGATGAGATATCATTCGAAAACATGTTCAGATGTTCGGGGACACCAATTGTGGAAGTTGGCAGAAAGAGACGAAAAATATTTTGAGTCTTGATTTATTCTTAACGTCTTCCAACATCAAGCTCAGGAGAAACAACTGAAATACAACCGTTGAACGGCTCTCTTTTTATTCTGTCCCTTTCACAATAAGAGCATATTCTGACATGAAATATATACTGTACATTTTTGTCTGCCACAAATGCCTATTTTGACATCACAGTTCTGCATACCCACCGCTGCCCACTACTGACTTAGACCAATTAAGGATTTAATGGGGGTGAGATTGAGTAGAGGCAGGGCAGCTTGTCATTCCCCAATCTGTTACGGAACCCGATCCGTAGTGTAGCTCATTTGCGCATGCACTAAAAGGAATATTTCTGGGTTTTCAGGCAATTACCTCGCTGCTCGAGGAACACCGCGCGGCTCTGTCAGCTGAGTTCAAACAAACTTTCAATCAGCTGGATATCAAACTGGACCAAACTCGGCTCGCGGTGGAGGAACACGGCCAGCGTGTGTCATCACTGGAACTTGTCACTAACGACCTTAGCCAGCGCATGTCGGAGGAGGAAAACACCTGCTCAACTCTTCAGGAGGAAAACGCCAGACTAAAATCTAAATTAGCGGATTTAGAAAGTCGAAGCAGACGGCAGAATATTCGTGTTCTGGGTTTACCGGAGTCTATTGCGAGCGGACGTCCCACAGACTTCTTCTCCAACCTGCTGTGTGACATCTACGGGTGTGACACGCTTCCTTCTCCACCCGAACTGGACCGGGCCCATCGAACCCTTGCCCCGAAACCCACCTCGGACCAGCGGCCGCGCCCGGTTATCCTGTGAGTGCACCGGGTCCAGGTGAAGGAGCTCATGATCCGGGAGGCTCGACGCAGAGGTAAACTTGAATACCAGGGGAAACTGGTGCGGATCGTGGAGGATTACACCCCTAAAGTCCTTAACCAGCGTGTGGAATAGAAGAAAGTGATGGCTGCGCTGTATTCTCTGGGTTTAAAACCGGCTCTGCTTTTTCCTGCTCGACTCCGCGTGACTTTACCTGATGGACACAGAAAGTGGCTGGGCTCTGTGGAGGAGGCGCAGAAGTTCATTGACACCTTACCTCAGGCTTCACAACGCAAGTTATATTTAACTTTTCCTTTGACTGATGAGCAACGCGCTGTTCCCGCACTGGCTTTGTTTCTGTTTACACTAAACTTTTCTTTACATGAGGTGACGAACAGATGAGCAGGACTCTGCCCATACTCTCATTATCTGAGACTTTTTAGTTTTTATTGCAGCTTTTTTGGTTTTGTATTTAGGCACATAAATAATTGAAGTATTCATGTATAAAAATGGGTGAAATATATAATGTTTTCAATATATTATTTTGAACTATTAAAATTTTTTCTCTTCTCATTTACCTGTTGACTATCTTGAGCTGAGTCTTGGGTTAGTCCTGGATTGATTGAGGATTTAATTTGAGATTAGGATTAATTTAACTTTGTTTGTGTCTGTGTGCGTGATTACCGGTACACATTTATGTGTATACATTTTTTGGCCTTGCATACCTTAAACTAGTTTGTGAGGTGCTTATACATTTTTTTAAAAAACATTTTTTCCCCCCTTTTATGATAATGGAGCCCTAGTTTAAAAGTTAGACAGGAGTTACCCCAGGCTTCACAGCGCAAGTACAGTAATATTTAACTTTTGTTTTGACTGATGTGCAACGCGCTGTTCCCGCACTGGTTTTGTTTATGTTTACACTAAACTTTTGTTTACATGAGGTGACGAACAGATGAGCGGGACTCTGCTCATACTCTGATTATCTGAGACTTTTTTTTTTTAGTGGGGCTTTTTGGTTTTGTATTTAGGCACATAAATAATTGAAGTAGGCCTATTCATGTATAAAAATGGGTGAAATATATAATGTTTTCAATATATTATTTTGAACTATTAACATTTTTCCTCTTCTTGTTTACCTGTTGACTATCTTGAATTGAATCTTGAATTGGTCTTGGACTGATTGAAGATTTAATTTAGGATTAGGATTAATTTAACTTTGTTTATATGTGTGTGCGTGATCACACATCTATGTGTACATTTTTGGCCTTGCATGAGGTGCTTATACATTTTTTTTCCCTCTTATGATACTGGAGCACTAGTTTAAAAGTTAGACAGGAGACTTATTTTTAATTTTTATGGAGCTTGCTGCTTCTGTTTTTTGCAGCTGTCCAGGGTGGGAAAGGGAGGGGGGTGGGGGGTCCATCACTGCCATTAATTTATATTTTCTTTCACTTTGCCAAGAACTGCACAGCCATCAACACATTAGACTGTATTACCTACCTTTCTTATACAAATTATTAGTAATATGAGTGGTCAGTTGGTGTTGTCAAGCTGGAACGTCAAAGGTTTGAACCACCCCGTCAAGAGAAGGAAGGTGCTTTCTCATTTAAAACAGTTAAATACAGGCATTGCTTTCCTGCAGGAGACTCACATTAGAAGTGACGATAGCAAACGATTACTGCAAACATGGCACGGGCAGAGTTTCCATTCCTCCTTTCGAGCAAAGGCTCGGGGCGTCTCGATCCTCATCAGTCAAGACATTTCATTTGAACCTTTTCAAGTTAACTCAGATAAATATGGTCGTTTTGTGATTGTTTCCGGTAAATTGTACAACACACCAGTAGTGCTAGTTAACGTTTATGCCCCAAATACGGATGATGTTGGTTTCTTTGAGAAATTATTTTCACTGCTCCCGGACCTAAACACATACTCATTGATACTCAGTGGTGACTTGAATTGCTGGTTGGATCCAGTTTTGGACAGATCCTCTACAAACCCTGCCACAGCCAGCAGGTCGTCCCACACTATTCGTGCCTTTCTATCTAAGTATGGCCTGTGCGATGTATGGCGTTTTTTACACCCAGCTGAGAGAGAATATTCTTTTTTTTCTCATGTTCATCACTCATACTCGAGGATCGATTACTTTTTCATGGACAACAAACTTCTTCCCTCTGTCCGTGGCTGTGACTACCACAGTATTGTCATCTCAGACCATGCACCTGTCACTCTGTCTTTGTCCCTCCCTGACATTCCTATAAGGAGTAGACAGTGGAGATTCAATTCAACGTTACTGTCAAACAATGATTTTGTTACATTTATAGAAAAAGAAATAACCTTCTTTCTATCCATAAACAGAACTCCTGGGATCCCACTGTCAACCGTTTGGGATACCCTTAAGGCCTATCTTAGGGGACAAATCATTTCATATACCGCCCGGCTGAGGCAAAAATCTCAAAAAGAAAGAACTGATTTAGCCCAGCAGATAAAAGAAATTGATCAACAATATGCTCAAAACAAATGCCCTAATCTGTACAAAAAAAAGTAGAACTCAAAACTAAGTTTGATTTATTGTCTACATACTCAATAGAACAATCACTTTTGAAAAGTAAATCATCATTTTACATACATGGAGAAAAGTCAGGAAAACTACTGGCAAATCAGTTGAAGGGTGCCATGGCTAAACAAATCATCCCTAAGATCCAATTAAAGAACGGCACCATAACTCTAGATCATTTACAAATTAACAGAGCATTTAAGGACTTTTATTCCCATTTATATACTTCAGAATCCCAAACCAACAAGAATTTATCTTCTCAGTTTTTCGAAAAGACCAATATGCCAAAACTCACACCCAACCTGAAAGATGCACTGGAGATCCCAATATCCCTGACAGAAATTGTGTCAGCTGTATCGGTAATGCAGTCTGGCAAATGTCCGGGTCCTGACGGCTTCCCTGCTGAATTTTTTAAGAAATTTTCTCCATTACTTTCCCCACTCCTACACTCGGTTCTCTTAGAGTCGTTTGACCAAGGATCCCTTCCAAAATCTTTCTTAGAGGCCTGCATTACCCTCATTGCAAAGAAAGGAAAAGACCCAACTCACTGTTCCTCTTATCGACCAATCTCCCTTTTAAATACAGATGCCAAAATTTTAGCCAAAGTTCTTGCTCAAAGGTTGGAAAAGATCCTTCCTTTCATCATATCAAAAGACCAGACTGGATTCATTAAAGGCAGGCACTCCTTTTTTAATATCAGACGCCTTTTGGACATTATTTATTCTCCTTCGGATACTGTTCCTGAGTGTGTTATTTCCCTTGATGCGGAGAAAGCATTTGATCGGGTTGAATGGGACTACTTGTTTAATGTTCTTGACAAATTTGGTTTTGGCCCCAATTTCATTACATGGGTGCAATTAATTTATTCACATCCCACCGCAACCATTCGGACCAACTCTCAGATATCGAAACCATTCAGTCTACATCGAGGAACTCGCCAGGGATGCCCACTGAGCCCTTTGCTCTTTGACCTAGCAATTGAACCTCTTGCCACTGCTTTGCGGTCCTGTGACACAATTTCAGGAATCTGGAGAGGAGATATGGAGCACAAGGTCTCCCTTTATGCTGATGACCTCTTACTTTTCATTTCTCATCCGACTGACACGTTGCCTTCCGTTTTATCATTACTTGAGGAATTTGGAATAAATTCTGGTTACAAATTAAACCTGAGTAAAAGTGTAATTTTCCCTGTTAATACCCTGGCGCAGACTCTTGACTTTAGTAAATGGCCTTTTAAAATTGAGAAGATAAAATTCTCTTACCTGGGTGTTACAGTTACGAGGAGGTATAAAGATTTATATCAAGAAAATTTTGTCTCTCTGTTGAATCAGACAAAGCAGGCATTATCCCGATGGTCACCGCTTTCCACTTCCCTCATAGGCCGTATTAACTCAGTCAAGATGGTCACTTTACCTAAGTTTTTATATCTCTTTCAAAATATTCCTGTTTTTATCCCTGGTTCATTCTTTGTTCAGTTAGATTCCATCATTTCATCATATCTGTGGCAAGGAAAACGTCCACGCTTAAATAAGACACATCTCCAAAAAACTAAGGCCGCAGGCGGTCTTGCCCTTCCAAATTTCCGCTTTTATTATTGGGCAGCAAACTTGCACTGTCTAGCTTTCTGGTCATTCTATTACAACAGGCCTGACAGCCCTGACTGGGTAGAGATGGAGTCACAGTGTTCTGGGAAATGGTCCACCGTGGCTTTCTTGGGATCCTCATTCCCGCTTCCACCACTTACAACTGTTATAAATCCAGTTATAAAACACTCACTAAAAATCTGGGCACAATTTCGTAAATGTTTTAATTTCTCTAGTTTCTCTCTCTATAGCCCTATCATGTCTAACCAACTTTTCAAACCCTCATCTCAGGACTCTGTTTTTAAAGAATGGCAAAGAAGGGGTATAGTACGCTTCAATGACTTGTTTCTCAATAACACTTTAGCTTCATTTCAACAACTATGTGAAAAATTTAGTCTTCCCCAGTCCAATTTTTTTAGGTATCTCCAAATACGGCACTTTATTACTCTTCATTTGTCCAGCCTCTCCATTTCAACTGATAGCAGTATTGTTGACACTATTCTTTCTCTAGACCCAAATAAAAAACATTCCATTTCATTCATTTACAGTAAACTATTGGATTTGAAGCGTGCTTCCTCAGATAAAATCAAAGCTGCTTGGGAAGAGGATCTTGGCTCCTCTATTTCAGAGGACTCTTGGACCTCCATACTCAGACTGGTGAGCTCCAGTTCTCTCTGTGCTAGACATTGTCTAATACAATTTAAAGTGGTGCACAGAGCTCACATCTCTAAACTGAAATTGTCCTCTATGTATCCTGATGTCAGCCCATACTGTGTGAGATGCAAACATGCTGAAGCCTCTCTCTCCCATATGTTTTGGTTTTGCCCATCTCTGAACAAATATTGGCGGGAAATCTTTCAGACTTTATCACGTGTACTAGATACACGTCTGAATCCTGACCCACTGATTGCTCTGTTTGGTCTTGCAGAGGGCATGACAAACCTAAATAAAAACCAACAACACGTAATATCGTTCACCTCTCTCCTGGCCAGACGAGCTATTTTGCTAAGGTGGAAAGAACCGTCTCCACCCACTCACGCTCAGTAGCTGTGTTTCCATCCATTTTCATTTCGATTTTTGAGCTAATTTTTGAAATCTCGCAAATATGTAAATACAAATTAATGCGAAGCAGAAGTGTTTCCATCTGCTGGCTTGAAGCGCATCTACCAAGCCACGCACAGCGTCATTACGTCAGACGTCAGCGTCATTACGTCAGACGTCAGCACTGCGCATGTCCAGCGCATGTCTACAGTAAACAGGAAGTAGCAGTTGAAAACAGAACCTGGCCACACATCTCGTCAAAATGGAGAGAATATTTCAGGTACGTGTTGCTATCGGTCGAGTTGTATTTATTCTGTCATGCCAACTAGTTTTAGCGATGTTACATGTTGTCCGGAGCGGAAACAGCTGATCAGTCACGTGACGTGAATGTTCGCTTCGGCAGCACGAGTCGGCAAATGTGTTTCCATCTGTCGCTGTGCGCATCTGCTCATTTTCGAACATCCCAAAAACCACCTCAAGCGAGCGTATAAACTTTTTGGCGAACTTGAGAAAGTAAATACGGATTTTGCCGTTTCCATTAAGCTTTTCTGCTGCGATACTTCAAAATGCGCACCTAGAAACCTTGATGGAAACACGGCTACTGGTTGGCTGACATCATGTCCTGTTTAAAGTTGGAGAAAATCAGATTCACACTCCAACAGAAAGAGGGTAAATTTGAGAATGTTTGGGGACCTTTCCTGAATTTATTCCAGTCTCTTTGACAACACAACTTATTCAGGTTAATGCAGTCTCTTGGCTATTTTACCTTTTATTTATTAATTCCCTTTCCTTTTGGCAGTGATTGGGTAGGGATTATTTTTTTATTTATTTATTTTTTATTTAATTTTATTTTATTTTTTTCCTTTGGTGTGGTGATGTTTCATTATCATCTTTGCTGTTTAATGATATTCTGTTTTTTTTTTGTTGAAAAAAAAAGAGAAAAATTCAATAAAAAGATCTTGAATCTGAAGCTAGAATAATGCTCCGCTGGGCACTCGAGTCCACCAGGAAACGCCGTCCAGAAACCTCATCCATGATGAAAAGCAGGTTATCTGAGCTGCTAGCGAGCGCCAGGCTCTCTTGTTTCCCTGACACAGAAATGAACATGGAGGAATGTAGCGCTTCGCTTTTACTCCAAACCGACGGTGGTAGAAGCAAAGAACGGCATCCTTCTGCCGCTCCGTCACCGTAGCCACGCCATCAACAGCACCCCCGAGTCACATCGGATAAAAGTACCTGAACACTGTAGTGCCTGGAAGCTAACAAAAGCCAGTCCGCTTCTTCAGCCAGGGAGCGATAATCCTTTGTCCGGATCAGTGGAGAACTGGCCAGTGCTGTGCGAACAGGTGGAGGCAGCTAGCAAAGAAACAGGTGTGTAAAAAGGAAGGAAACATCCCCTGAGCCAAGCAACGCCAGCATGTTCTCCATCAGCTTGAAGGGCTTGCAATCCCCCAAGCCAGTTGGTAAAGCCGCAGTAAGTTCTCCTTGAGCGCACTGTACTTGTTAGTGCTTGGTGGGTCTCACAGCAGACCCATCAGACGGCGGGTGGAACCGGAATCTAAAGCAGCAACAACGTAAAAGTACGTGGTCTCGTCTGTGGTTATCCCACAGAGATGAAACTTGGCTTCCACATGCTGAAACCATGGCTCCAGGTTGAGTTGTCAGAACTCTGGAAGCTTAATAATGGCCGCAAACACAGCAGATGAAGCGACAGCAGGAGAAGAGCCAACGGCAGTTGGAGCAACGTCTGCCTGGCAACAAACTTGGTCTGAAAACACGGCCGATGAAGAAGCAGCGTCAGCATTTGATGAGATATCATTCGAAAACATGTTCAGATGTTCGGGGACACCAATTGTGGAAGTTGGCAGAAAGAAACGAAAAATATTTTGAGTCTCGATTTATTCTCAACGTCTTCCAACATCAAGCTCAGGAGAAACAACTGAAATACAACCGTTGAACGGCTCTCTTTTTATTCTGTCCCTTTCACAATAAGAGCATATTCTGACATGAAATACATACTGTACATTTTTGTCTGCCACAAATGCCTATTTTGACATCACAGTTCTGCATACCCACCGCTGCCCACTACTGACTTAGACCAATTAAGGATTTAATGGGGGTGAGATTGAGTAGAGGCAGGGCAGCTTGTCATTCCCCAATCTGTTACGGAACCCGATCCGTAGTGTAGCTCATTTGCGCATGCACTAAAAGGAATACTTCTGGGTCGCACGGTCGTCTTTGAATATGCTATATTAAGGGAAATGTACTAGTATAATTCTGTTTATGAATAAGAACTGTCAAATTACTTTAAAAAGTATGTGCTCTATAACTGCCAATTTTCATGTTGCTATTTTATGCCACTCATATTTCCGTTAAAATCACTGATCCATTTATGTCATGGTTAAAATGATATGCTACTTCACCACTGAGTGGCGCTGTTTCACCATGGAAATCATTCTGTATCTTGCAGAGTTTTTCTCATTTAGCCCAGGTTGGGGGTCAGGTCTAATGCTTCGTATATCATCTGTGATATATATTATATCATCAATGATTTGTAACGGAAATACGAGTAGCATAAATTAGATACATCAAGATCAGTGGAGATAGATCACGTAATTTTCAAAATAAATTAAGACAGTTTTTATTCATGAACAACCACAATCCTGGTGACCAGGAAGTACACAACGGATTGTGCTTCTGTAACAGATAGGTTAATGACACATCTGACCTGGGACCATAAAGTCACGGCTTGACCTCCAGCCATTCCCGCATGTCATGGTGTCTCTGAGCAAGATACCTAATCCCCAATTGCTCCCTGGGTGCCTACATAGCTGCCCACTGGGTGTATCTCATGTGTGATGGATTAAATAGGGGCGGCCGTGGTGTAGTGGTAATGGCAGTTGACCCCTGATCAGAAGGTTGGAGGTTCAAATCCCGCATCCGCCCACCATGTGTCGTTGTGTCCCTGGGCAAGACACTTAACCCCGAGTTGCTCCCGGTAGGTCTGGATGGCGCCTTGCAAGGCAGGCTACCACTACCGGTGTATGAATGTCTGAATGAATGGGTGGATGGTTGGTATTGTAAAGTGCTTTGGGGCTCCTCACAGGGGGCTGGAAAGCGCTATATAAATAAGCTCCATTTACCATAAATGCAGAGAACTAATTTCTTCATTGTATGGGAACATACAATGATGACAATCTCAGACTTCTTTTCCTGTATACAGTATCTACTGGAGTACACTTTTGAAACAAAGATAAGCAGACTTGGACCAATCTGACAAGGTTGAGTCAGGTCATCTGGACAAATTCTTCTCCAGAGGACCTCACTCAACCTGGTCAGATGTACTGTGTCTACCTAGATTATTGAGCATGAATCAGAACAGACTTGGACCTGTTTTTCAATATTTATTATTTATCACTGATGTGGTTTTTAGGCCTGGAAATTTAGGGATGTAGCCTTTGATGTTTTCTGTCACGTCTTTAACATCCTCAATGGACAATGCAGACAGACACCATCTTCCACTGTCACCAGGGAACCTTAGTACATCCAGCTGCGAGTGTCCCTTCAGGGTATGAGGGTTCTTCTTTGCCCTGTCTTCTCATCGAGAAAATTTTATCAATTGCGTTGAGAGACCAGCTAACCAGATCCATAATTTACAATTTGGAGGGTATGTAGTGTGAGGCTCCGATAGGAATCACAAGACAAAGAGCAAAGCAGGAGGGAGGGCAGGAGCAGGAGGGAAAGTGTCCGTCCTCATTGAGAGAAAGCAGAGAAGTGTTAAAATAAAATAAAAAATTTGCAACAAGATCTTTTTATTGCAAGATGTTAAGATATTTGCTCTCATTGATGCAGCTGAGTGATGAAAATAGCATAATTTTGCTCTCTCGTGTGCTCCAAAAACTTATTCTGTGCACAACTCCCTGTCATTGTTTTTTTATTTTTTTTTATTGTCTAACAGAGAATGCGTCAAGTCTTGTGTGATTGGTTAAAGTTTTCTGGGTGTTTATGCGGAAAAGTGAAGCACACAGCTCTTGTTTCACTCCACCTGCCATGCTGAGAAACTGAGGTTGCTAGAATATACAGTCATCTTTACATCTGTTACACCAAAACTGATGAAGATAGTCAAGTAAATCTTATAAAGAAAGTCAAACAATGTGCTGCCAGGGAGGGAGTACGTCTTGGCCGGGCAGCATAGGGACATGTTTCTGCACCGTCAGTGCAAATTGGTGCTTTTCCTCAGTTAACAACAAAAATCCCTGAACTTTTTCCATTCAAATCCTCCACCATCTATTGAAACTAAGCATCCATCTCTGCTAGTCATGCTGCCATTGCGTTGTTTGTTAGCATGATGTCGGCTGCAGTGAGAGGGCTTACCACACTAACTGGTGCAGTTTTCCTGTGAGTACAATGTCCATGTGAAAAAAAAGTCTCACAACTCTAGGTGAGCAAGAACAGACTTACCTCTAGTGAAGAATGTAGAGACCTTACGCTCTTTGCCACTCTCAGACTAGCTTGCCAGTTTGACCAAAATTAAACTATACTTATCTGAACGGAGGCCGTTCAGTTGAGAGTTATTTATGACAAATAAATATCAAATGTTCAAAACCTTTCCAAACAACCCCATTTCATGAGATCTGCTGAATTCCTTAACCTATTTGACTTATAGACTTATTGACCAATTTTGTAACCAAATAATAGGAGTTACTGTGGTTCAGATGGCAGTTTACTATCAGCCAGTTATGTTTATTGCAAGATTACTGGACTGAAACACATCCAACTTTGTCTCAACTCGGTCGTACAGTCTTGGTATTGTAAGGCAGGTTAAGCTATTTATCCGCCTTTAAGCTCGTTTTGTATTTTGTTTTAGTTTTCCGAGCCCATGTTAGGTCGGTAAATGCAACATAGCCATCTAGACAATTTAGCATTGCGAGACATGTATGTTCAATATGTTGTATGATTTTGCTTCTCGTGGCTCCCTGCATGGACATTGCAGAATGCTGTCTGTGCCAGAGCTCCAGACTGAAATGATACAGTTGTTTGAGTCAGAACAACTCAATTGCCATTGTAACCTACCTGTTAAGAGAGGAAGTAGAGTTCATGAAAGAAATACGTTTCTTTGTCATGTATCTTTATGTACCAACACTCATAACTTAAGCTCTGTTTTTATTGGCTGATTCAAATTCAAGATCTGTTTTTATTGGCTGGTTAATGGCAGGTCACTTTTTCTTTTTAGAAATGCCTATTTACCACCTGGAGAAGCAAGGGGACAATAGTTTTTTTTAGTTTTTTTCCGAGATTACCTCTCTAACATCAGTCTAGTGACAGAGTGAAGAAATATGTTAAAATATATTGTTAGAAAAGTTACATATCAGCTTTAAAAGTGAGCACAACTTTGGATCTACAAAGTATGAAGAAATATGGTCAACTATTGAAGATACAACTCTTAAAACTCTGATGTTATCTTACCCTTGCTTGTATGTGAATATAATGTGCTGGTGCAGTTTGAACTTCATCAGCTCTGCACATGGTTGTGATATTTACCACCGTCAAACCTCACTTAACTCTGACTGCGCTATTTTCTAATCAAATGATCTTTTAACCAAATGCAATATGTCATAGTTATTATTGTCCTACCCTATGAAAGTCAGGTGATTGTGTATTTGTTTGTTTGTCTTTTAGCAAATACTGTAGTCCATGAACGTGTGGACTTACAACAGTTAATTAAACAGATACTCAACTGAAATTTGGTGTGGTAGTAGCTGAGAGTCATCTACAGCACATATACTAAGCACTTCCACATCTCATGGGATCTTTGTTAACAATTTTGACATGCGAAGTGGTACAATAACTTTCTTTTAAGGAATAGTTCTGTTATGATTTATGATTACAGTACTTTAAATGCTGCTTATATCTGTTTTATGCTTTTAAAAAGCACTTCTGATGGAAGCCAAATTATTCTGTCTCATAAAAGTCTTGACTCAGTAGCTGAAGTCTGTGTTTTTAACTTCGCAGGCAGGCAAAAATGAACCTCAGTCAAACAAATGACGCACCCTCAGAAAACTTGAGATTCTCAGAGGAAGATGAAGAATCTGCTCTCACAAGGTTTATCAGCATGTGAGTAACAGGAGGATCTGTTTGTTGACTGCATGGCATATTTCTCCACACACAATGTGTAAAGCAGGCGAGGCAGCAGAGCAGAACCGGAAAGATGTGACAGAATCAGGAAACGCGTGAAAACGAAGGAGACCCTGCTGTGGTGAGATATTCAGGCCACACTGTTGTTTCATTTTTCCTTTTTTAATGGTGGCTTGAACAATATGCACGAGTCTTCTACTTCAGTTGTCCAGCTGCTGTTCTCCAGGGTGAGCACAATGGAATTATACTATGACTCCTTACGCAGAACCTGCCGTTATTTTCACAAGGCAACAATCTGATCATTCAGCGTTCCTGACCAGCAGGCTTATGGATCCCGGTGGTTTTTAAGAGTATTTTTTCTAGAAATTGTGGCAAATTGCTTTGAGGGATTGAATCAGATTAACCTTTCACCAGTAATCATAGGTGATTATAAGCATTTAGACATTCTGTTATTCAGAATTAAAGAGATGGGTGGCCAGTTAGGCAGTAATAATTACACTGCGGGGTCACCTGACTAATACGGTAGGATATTGTTTTTTGTCCTACACAATGTTCAGCTCAATAGGGGTGGGGGAATGGTTCAGCTGGACTGTAATAATATGAATTCGGCAGGCTTATTTACAACGTCCAGGCTCCATTTTTATATTAACACCATAGCAGAATCAATAAAAGCCCTTTCCCTTTGGAAGATGAGTTTTATTGGAAGCACTCATCCAACTAGGCTGAGCACTACTTTCCTCCTTTTTTCCAATCTAACAGATGGATTTTCTAAAAATTTCAACCAACAGATTTTTCTTCCATCTTTGTTTCCTTGACAACACATCTAAACAAGGAATGGTCTCCCAGACAACAGGTTTGCAAGTACCACAAATATCCATCCATGTATGTGTGAGCAACGGGGTTAGAGAAACATAGCGTTCGCGTTTCCTTTTGCGTAACCATGGCAGCATGTGTTGATTGATTGATTCCCTGCAGTAAACACACACACATGCACGCACTCATAATCTGGAGCGACGTAGATGAAATAAAGTAATACGATTATCTGTTTAGTCAAGGCTCTGCTTACTAAGAGCCTTGAGTGAAACATGGCAGAGTGTGCCAGCTGGATCCCTTTCATCAGAAGAACAATACTCTCTGTGTGAAACAAATAGTAATATTGCTAGAAATGCATTTGAATATGTTGCCCTAAGAGAAAACGCTCATCCTAATCTCAGTTATGTCAATAAGGACTAACAATTACTGTAATCCGTCTGCCTGTTGCATCTTATGGCTTAATTTCCCTCTCAGGTCTTACGCCTTTTTCTGCTACCTTTGTATTAGTAACAAAAAGTGCTTTACTAAAGTGGGTTCTTGAATTTCTGGGTGGAGTTTGCATGTTCTCTCTGTGCATGCACAGGTTTGCAAGTTCTACTTTTTCCTCCCACGGACGGAAAACATTCATGCTAGGCTCATTGGCAACTACATTGTCACCATAGGTGTAGGGGAGAGAATGAATGGTTGTTTGTTTCTGCGTATCTCTGGGATGGGACTTGGGACCTGTCCAGGATGTACTCCACCTCTCACACAGTGACTTCTGGACAGCTCTCTGTGATCCGGACACGAGAAGTGGCTAAAGAAAATAGATGGATGAGTGGATGAATGGGTTCTTGGGAAGTGTTGCTTATCATCACCACTTATACTCTAGCAGACTGTGTGTGTGTTCCCATCTCTCAGGCCATCTGCCAAAGAAAGACATCAATATGCAGAGGTCAAAGTGTCTTCACTGTCTCCTTACAAGACAAGAGGGGTACTTTTAAACAAGTCTTCAATGGTTTTAAACTGTAAAACTGATTTTCCAATAGATCTGATGTAAGCTCCTCAACTGTTGCTTGACTTTCATGGCAGTGGCAGTTATGTGCTCATTCATCAGTGTTTGCGTGTATGTGTTTGTTTGTCTGCCCCAGCAAAGTACTGCATCTCATGAACCAGTGAACGGATTTTAAGAAAGCAGAATAATAGTCATTGAACCCCGATGCATGCTCAATAACCCAGGAAGAAAAATCTAAAAAAGCTAAGTCTGGTCCTCTGGACATTCATCCAGAACATTCATCCAGAGGACCAGACTTAGCTTTTTTAGAATAGTCATTGAATGTACATCTACGACTGAATAATCTTTGCAGTCAACCTCATTCAAGATGGCTGCCACAGATGTTTGACCTTACCAAACACAAAATGACTGCAATGGTCACTCAGTTTTATTGATACTGAGCTACAGTGTGGTGTGGTGGCAGCTAAGAGTCACTCCCAACACTCCAAGGGCTAACATACAATATTTAAATGCATTAAACATTGGCATCAATCATGTCTGTTTGCCAACAAAATAGATTTTGAACTATAGAACATTTTTAATTAAATTCTTCGCACATCAACAACTGATTAACTTTTGAAGTGAAGCTGGTGAGAGTTGTGGGTGTGTGTTATGAGGTGCTGTGAGAATGTACAAAGTCCATCCATCCATCCATCCATCCTCTTCTTCCATTTTGGGTCATGGGGGTC
>JBBPBX010021368.1:18368-28454 GCA_038048925.1 Garcialebias charrua
CCGCTGCTTCTCCACATCGAGAGGAGCCAGTTGAGGTGGCTCGGGCATCTGGTTAGGATGCCTCCTGGACGCCTCCCTGGTGAGGTGTTCCGGGCATGTCCCACCGGGAGGAGACCCAGAGGAAGACCCAGGATACGCTGGAGGGACTATGTTTCTCGGCTGGCCTGGGAACGCCTTGGGATTCCTCCAGAGGAGCTGCTTCAAGTGGCTGGGGAGAGGGAAGTCTGGGCCTCCCTACTTAGGCTGCTACCCCCGCGACCCGACCTCGGATAAGCGGAAGAAAATGGATGGATGGATGGATGGAGGGTGCTGTAGCACCCTCAGTACCCCCAGTTCCCATTGGTTCAAAATGGTCTCAATGGCTAACCATTCTTATAACTCTAAACAAAGGTGTCAAATTAGTCAATTTTTCAGATACGGTACACAAGTAAAAGTTGTCCCATTTTCCAGTTTCGGAGTGTTCCAGTCCACAAGTCGCTCTCTCTTCAGTCTATTCTGCTCGTTCGGCCTGCCACGCCCTCTCTCACCTGTGCTGTTTCATTTCATCATCAGCCCCAGACTTTATTACCTCTCAGCATCAGACCAGAAATGATTTGAGCATTGAGCATTTTCAGGTGCAGTCCGACACTCCCTGTACAATTCCTTGTGCTCCTTGTGATTACTCCTGGGTAACTGAGTGTTGCTGGAACATCAGCATTTTGATTTAGTTTAAATAAGGTTTAACAAATTTAAGACTCATCCTCAACACATATTTTAGTGCTAACTTAGCACTAACCTCATATCTAATATACCTTCAAGGTATGCAGGGGCTTTACGTCTGACTTGATTTAAAGTTGTGTGTATTGTTTAGTATGTGTGTCTCTGTGCTGTCTTTTTGATGGAGTGGAGACCTCCCCTGTTGTCGATTACTGGGATCGATTCCAGCTTCCCTTTGACCCCAAACAGGACAAACTGGGTGCAGAACATAGATAGACAAATGTGTAAAACGGTTCTACGAGGCGCCTGATTGGTCGAGATAATCTAGCACACTGACGTGACCTTTTTCTGATGAACTGAACACTGTTGTCTTTTTTCAGACCCGGTCGACGTTGTGCAAGTCAGCACCAAGGAATTTCTGACTTTTCAAGCCTTCATGTGCCAACATTTTTTTTTTTATAGTTAAACTTCATGTGAACCAGTTTTGTCTCTCCAGTGCAAACACATAATAGTGGGGAAACAAAAAGAAACCAAAAGTCTGGCGAGATGAAATATTTCCCTAAGTTTTATTCAGAACTTTTGAGCCGGTCCCCCACTGAGCGTGATGAATTATCAATGCCACTCTTTCAAACACTGCCTGCTTTCCTGCACACAACATGGCAGAAGAAAGTTGTTTGTGGATGCTGCATCACAGCAGCCATTTCACTCCATATTCATGTGGCCGTACAGGTGGTAATCTAAGCGGAGAAATATCTGTGACCGCTACATCTGTCAGTTCACTTTGCCTTGCATCTGGCCCGTGTTGTACCAATGCCAATTCCTCTAAATAAAGACAGACTTTTTTGCATTCCCATCTACCCACCCTCTGTTCTACACCAAACACTTCCCTTCCTCAGTGCCAAGAAGCCCAAATTAAATCAGGCTTAAATAAGATCTGTCTGCATCTCTGTATGCAAGGATGGACTGATCCGAGACGCAGCGCTTTGACATTTCTCTGAGGCGACGGGACGCCTCTGAAGGATTACCTCAGTGGGAGTGGGCTGCATTAGCTAGCACATGACGACTCACTCTATTGATACCCGTGGCAGGTACAGCTCGGCACGGAGCCCTATAGTGTGGCCTGTGGAGGGATGTGAAATGAGTATAAATTGTGGGTGTCAATGCTAAAGGGGAAAGCTGGTCACCTGTAAAAGAAAAGATGTATGAGCACATAAGGATGGGTGATTCCACTTCTCTGCCAGAGAAAAGGACACAGAGAAGATGACATTCCAACCTCTGGCCTGTGAAGGAGCTTTAGAGTTTGTTCTGGTTTACTTCCAGGCTCTTTTCGTCTTCTTTCTTATGTGCTGCCGTAAAAGATGGGCAATCATGTAATGTTTGTGTCTTTTATTTCTCTGTCTTTTAACAAAATATCTCATGGTCCAGTGGATGGATTTTATTGTAACTCTCAAAAAATGATCATCAGCTGTACATTTATAAACTGTTTAAGTTTTGGAGTCAAGTTCATTTAAGATGGTCGCCACAGCTAATCTACATTAGACAACCAAAATGTGGTTAAATTTCAGTAAATGTTATACATACTGAACTGAAAATTGGTGTGGTACGTATATGTGAAGTGGACATGTCCACCCCCCTCCCACACACACACACATTTAAAAAATATTAATTTGAACCCCCCACATTTATCATGAAACATTAGTTCATTCAGCACTTTTTCTATTTCTTCATGAACAAATCCATTCCAGTTGATTAATAGGAGAATACTCAAACCACTAAAATCCCACTCCAGAGTTTCCTGGTTACCTACAACAACTCCACGCTGCATGCAGTGTTTCCTCTCAGGGCCAGTTTACACGGCGCGTATTTTGAGTGTAACCGCTACTTTCTCTTTGCGACTTTGCTTATCGCCTACACGACGCTGCTGGCCCCCCTCTTTGACTCCGATACTTTTCTGACCCTGCTCTCAAGGTGGAACTTTTTCGCTGACCCCCCGCTGATAATGTAAACATCTCCCGTGGAGCTTTTGTGTCAACCACATGCGCGCAGCCCGCATGCGCGGACAGTCTGACATTTCACGTGTCACGCTGCAAAATATAACAGTTTAACAATAATAAACAGTATTTATGTTGGCGTGGGAGATGTAAATTTATCTGAACTACAGTATCTATCTGGACTCGTTACATTTTTTAAACAGTGCGTAACGTGCTGTGAAAATGAAGACACCAGGTTTATTTTTTATTTATTTATTTATTCAGCACCACAAAGTTTACAACACAAACACTGAGAATTAAACTGAACACACTATTAAAACACGTGAACCGAACTGTAACTACGTTAATGAACTGGACTCTTGCTGTGTGTTCATCTGGACCCATCAGAACCGCCGAACCGTCTGCCTGTTTGTTGGAACGACAGCTTCTCCACCTGGCAGAAATAAATAAATAAAAAACTCAGTTGTTGTGTGATCAAAGTAAACACAAGCAAACATTATATTAAGAACGTTGATTTACCTGCTGTAAGTCAGCTGTTTATCACGGAGTAAAGTCCGGTTCTGGTCCACAGTCCACTCAGCGTCTGGTGTGCAGCTTGTTAGATGAAGCGGTCCCGCTTGGTGTCAAATCTGTTGACTCTTATCCAAATTCCAGCTTTAACTTGTTGTTAACTTGTTGACAACAACTTGTAGTTAGCTGATTTTAGCCAGAGAGGAAAACAGACGAGGCAGCTGCTCTGTTTACCTCAGGCAGCGCATGCGCAGTAGTGAAGGTTCCAAAAATCACAGCGCCATCTAATGGCCCAGCATGGTAACTACAGTGAAATCATGAGGACGGGGGGTGGAGGGGGAGAGAGTCGTATCCACAGAATTCGACCGTGTCAACGCAAAACTTTTCACCTAATTAACATACCCACAACATCTGTTTCCCCCACACAGTGTCCGTGTAAACAGGGCCTCAGTCATCTGCCTTGGCAGAGTGGTCAAAGCAGAGAGGAGGGGGGAAACACCTCTGTTTTGCATGCTAGTTTAGCGCCACGTTAGTGCTGTCAGTTGTTTTCCGGGGTGGGGGTTAGGATTTGTGAGACAAGTGGTATGGAGCGCTACGTCTGTAGAATCTAAGCTAACGCATCTGTATTGTGCACCACTAGCTTAGCACTACGTTAGTTACGCAGTTTTCTGGGGTGGGGTGGGGGGTTAGAATGCTTGACAGAAGCAGAGCCTGCTCTGCTCACACAAGGAGAGCTGTTGGTCAGACCACTTCTTGTACCATGCTCTCTAAAATTCAACAAAGTGAAGTCAGGTCACCTGAACGGTTTCTTCATTTGTTGAAACGTTACGTCCTTCACTCAAAGGACTTCATCGATCCAAGGAGCCAAAATGAACTCAGTCCCATAAGTAGCACACTCACATAGTGGGCCAACCAGTTTGATGGTGCTAAAATGGTTTCTGGAATCTGCCCTCTCCCCTGTCGACGCCTCTGAGGCAGCCATGGCCAAACATGGAGTTTGTTCTGACTCTTCGGACTGATGAAGTATTTTGGATGAAGGACAAAATGTTTCAACAAAAAAAGGAACCGTTCAGAGGACCTGACTTGACTGTGTTGGATTTTTTTACCTGGCTTGTTGAGCATGAACTTTGATGCGTAGTAAAATCCTTATTGAATCATTTGCTTATGTAGGTAAACTTAGATGATTAGCAACCCATTAAAATGCACCAGAATGCAGGAAATGACATCTACTTTATTCAACATTTACTGGAGGAGGACCCTCCCTCCCCACCACCACCACCATTACAAATGCCTCTGACGCCAATGGTGTGCTGGTAGCTGAGAGTAATCAACAAATATTCTGAGTGCTGACAGACTGCACTATATCTTCCTTACAAACCTTGACATTACCTCGGAGTAAACCCCATCTTACTGTTAATAAAATATCTCATGCTCAACTTAATAAATTGTATTGAAACGGTCAGATAATGATCATTGGATGCACATCTACAACAAAATACAGGTGGTCCCCGACTTACGAGCGCATCGACATACGGCAAACAGTAAAGCTGTACAGAACATACAGAAAATACAGCACTGGTATGTGTTTTTAGATGAAAGTGTGTTAGCTAACAGTTTGTAAACAAGTTTCTGAGCATGTTTATGAACTAGTGTGTACGTTTGTGTTGAAAAATGAGTGTTCTTAGTAGAACTAGCATAAATTTTCAGACTTACGGCCGAAAATCTGGACTTACGAGCGACACGTGTTTCGTGTTCCGACATACGAATTTCCGTCTTGCGAGCGACTCGTAGGAACGGAACTCGCTCGTAAGTCGGGGACCACCTGTAACTTTTAGAGTCAACCTAATTCAAGATGTTCCCCACAGCTAATCTACCTTAGAGTACCAAAATAGGGTGAGTTTTCAGTAAATATTAGATATTAAGCTAAAGTTGGGTGTGGTAGTAGCTGAGCATCACCTATAAAACATACTCCGAGCACTAACCTATCTACAATCTTTGTTTAAAAGTATGGTGTGCGAGGTGGCAGGCGATGTGCGTTCCTGCAGCGACTGCTAGGCCTTTCATTTGCTTTGCAGAGTTCAGTCACTCTTGCAAACATCCACAACAGGATTTGCACATTAACACCCGCCGACACACACCCTCGTATTGATTTTGCCTTCTGATTTGTACGTCAACGAGCCATTGTTTCCCTGCATTAGAAAGTGAAGGGAGCAGTGACCCAGCTATCAATCAACAAAGAGACAAAAACAACACCTTCATCGTTGTCAGGCATGCTCGCTATTTGTCTGGCAACGCGTCACGTTCCCAAGGTCGCATCAAACTGACAGCTGTGCCAAAGCAAATGTTGAACACCTTCTGATGCAGCCTTTACAAATTAGTTTAATGAGGAATTGATTTTCACTCGCCTCCCTCTTTTTGCTTGGTTTTTGTGTGTGTGTGTGTGTGTGTGTGTGTGTGTGTGTACGACTGAGGCAGGCTGTCCCTCAGGCCTAACAGCAGGCGGTTCAGCTCCACAGGAGCAACAATAAGACGAGGAAGGAGTCTGACTGCATGGACGCAGCAGCCATGATGGCTACAAACTGCTCTCTTTCGCAGCCACTCCCGGCTGCTGGACTCAAATGAATAAACCCGTCTAACGCTAATGCGCTGTGGCCTAATGTTGTGGAAACAGATGGAGCTCAGTCATCAGGGCTGAATGAAACAGTAGACGGAGAGGTGGAAAACATGTTTCAGGGTGTGAGTGATCTCATCAAAACATCACAGGGATCAAATACACCAGGTCTGCTGCTTTATAGTTGGGCTCCCCGGACAGAGGAGTGATGAATTAAACATGGGGTTGAGGGGGTGTAAGGCTGAAGCAACATGGCCGCCAACTAAATGGGAGGTTCGGAATTTCTCAGCAAAGCGTTTATTCATGATCGGCTATCCAACATATTGTTTAAAGAAAAGGAGAGCTCGGAAAGGAAGCATGAAATGCAATTGATGGATCACAGCTGTATTGATTGATTAAACATGTGGATTTATCTGTCGTTGTCTGAAATGCATAGATCCTTGCCATTTCTATTCTGTAGGCTAAAAGAATAAATAATTTTTTTAAAAAGCCAAACAAATAGGACATCGTCTCGGCTGAAGAATGTGTTTGGTCTTCTTCCCCTCGTATAATAACTCACAAAAAGATGGCCGAGTCGTTCTAAATGGGTTAATGAAATCTTAGACTTTACCAAGCTGAGGAAGAATCTATTGATCCCGCTGTGGGGAGGAAATCCTATATCACCGTGCCAGTTCAGATTAATCATTGCACACGCTGTATGACACTGCTTTGCAGTGATCCCACCCTTTTCTAGGGGAAGTTCGGAATAACAATCCATGATTGATTATTCTATGAGAAAGAGGGAGAAAAAAGTGCAAACGCAACAAATATAAATCAAAATAAGGGTTAAGTGGTCAATTCCACACAAAAAAAAGAAATCTAATCAAAAGTTTCTTGCTTCTGTTTAATACGTGTGTGGTGAATAATGGGCAATCCTTATCTCTGGTGGCTGGAATTATGTGTCAAATGTTCTAGCAAGCGTTGGAGAATGGCTTGATTATTTCCATTCGGAGAAAATCACACATTTCTCTCTGTGACAAACATCTTTGATTGACCTGTCTGCTTTGCTGGTCATCTAGCAAACCAATGGCTCGCAGCAATAATGTCAGAAAATTTGCAGGCTATTACTTCCACTGAAGAAAGAGGACCAAAAAAAAAGGGGTTATTTTTGTTTGGGGAAGACTGATTGACGTCCTCAGACATGAACAACTCGAGGTGTGGATCTGTCAGCCGTGATCCGCGCTAAGCCCTGGAAGAATGAGCCGGGAACGGGAGCCGATGGAAGTCCAGCTGGGGCGGATATCTTCGCGGTGACATTGCAGACTGTGACAGGCTGCTGTTCTCCCACAGACAGGAAAATGGAAGCAGACTGTTAAGACGGATGGTAGCTGATCATTGTCTGTCCCATGCAGCAATCAGGTGAAACCCTGCAGGGCTGAATTTAAAGCAAATGTTCCCAATAAATCTCCAGGTTTCCCTGGTCCGCCTAATGAAAACTAATAGAAACACTGTGAAAGGAGCAATCCATCCTCCTCGTTCTGCCGCCCAGTAACGGGTTACTCTCCTGCTGGTGGTAAGGGAAGGCCATAAAGTGTTTACACTCAAGCTTCTCCAGGGCAAAATCATGTTAAAAGTAAACAAGTTTGAGTGACCTGGCTTGTTTTACCAGTTAGAGCTTTAGTCCACAATCTATTTTACACATGACATGCATTTTTTACTGTTTAATGGAAAGTGTCCTGCAACTTTATATTGACAAATATATTTATTTATGCTTTTACGATGGTAATGGTATAGCATGGATCTTACTGATGGATTGTGGAAGTCTGCTTTGTTAGTTCATTTTATTTTTTTGTTGTGAAGGCAGCTCCTAAGAAAACCAAAAGTGAACTGCATCTTGTTGTAGAACACATTGTCTGGTGCTCAAGTTTTGAGGCAGAGTTGAACCCGGGGACTCTGCAGTGTAATTAAAATGTCTCCGATGGCGATCACAGGTCAGTTTTATCAGCAGACGTGCTGCTCCAAAGTGTGGAAACTGGAGGGACGTGGGCCACTTTTGCCTGCAGTGTGAACGAAGCCTGTTAAAAGGCCCCACTTGTGTTGATTTACAACAAATGCTGTGCTAAAACTCCTAAAGCTGAAATACACAGTTGATTAACGGGAGAAATTATATTTTACTTTTGACAAGCTTATTTTACTAAAGTATTGTATATTATTTTATTGTTTTAACAGGGATCCAAGCATTTCACGAGCACAAAATTCCTCGAGTGTCCCCTGATTTTTCTCTGAGTAAATCCTGAAACTTCAGAAGACATTACAGCCACACCAAACGCTCAGAACTTAACATCTCAGGTGTTGGCCACACATTCAGAGAAGACAGGAAGTATACTGTGGCCAACACTACGTGCATACACCAATCCTTCTGTTAGGGGATTTTGGTCATGGTTTATGGATGTTTTTAACTACTATGGCTGAGAATGTTAACTGCCCCTGAACCATGTGTTTGAGTTAGCAGAGAGTTATTTTCTCTCTCAGAGAGAGCTGAACAAAGAGCTGGTTTGATCCTCCATGTGCAGCTGGACGGCCAAGGTCACTAGTGTCTGCCTGTGAGCTCTAATAAAATAATAATGTATAACATTAGAAAATAAAAAGCCACCATAGCCAGTCAGTAAGAATACATGGATGTGCACTGTAGAAGCAGAAAATGGACTCATTGATACTAGAATACTCTCATTAATACATGTACACATCAAAATCTCAGAAAGATCATCTTTTAATGCTGCTGATTTTTCTCATGCTGCTATATTCATTCATACCCATCTACCGTATTTCCCGGTCTATAAGTTGCACCTTTTTGCCTAATTTGCATGCCCTGCGACTTATAGAGAGGTGAGACTTGTTTATGGATTTGTTCCCATATTTTTAGACCAATTTTTGGCTCAGATATGACCGTTTTTCATTTTGGCAAAAAATAGTGCAGTACCACTTTTGTCCGCTAGGGTACACCGACCGTTCCCACCTCATGTGTCCGACGGCAGCCTCCACTGGTCGGACACACTCTGTCGCTGCCCGGCCTCCTGCTCTGGAGGTATGAACTACTGTTAGCTCAGTGTTTGTTAGCAATGGGTACTAGTTATCTAAATAACTCATGAACTACAGGACATATTTTTATCAAACTTCCAGAAAGTAATCACTACATGGACATATACAAACTGTAAGCTGTTGGAATTGTTTGAGATAAAATGTGATGTTTTAGGAGCGTAACTGTGTCGCGTTTAGCTTTGTTGTTTTTCCGGTTACTATTTATCTAAATAGCTCATAAACCACACAGCAGATTTTCTTTAAACTTACAGAAAGTAATTATTTGGTGTTCATTTACAAACTGTTAGCTGTTGGAATTGTTTGAGCTAAAATTAGATTTATTTATAATTTATTTTTGCAGCGCGCACGACCGTTTGGAAGACGTCAAAGCGAAACAATTTAAATCCAGCAGATTTGACCATTACGTGAATTTATTAAGGAACGGTTAAGCTAAGACACATCTTTGCTATAATTTTCAGCAGACAAATACAGTAATTGTTTTTACCGCGTTAATCTTGTTAAAAGTCCTTCCGTGCGCGCTTCTGTGGCCATCATTTTCAGCAGGGCAAATGACGCGCTGACGCGTCACGTAGCGGTGACGCATAATAGATGAGACTTAAATAAAGGTGCAACCTGTTTATGGATTTTTCCAATTTATTGCCAATAATTGGACAAAGCGACTTATAGAGAGGTGCGACTTATCAGGTGGAAAATACGGTACTCACTACAAACTCATGTTCGGCCTCTGCTTAATACACTGTATTATTTTACATTATTAGTGTTTAATGTAAAATAATACAGTGTATTAGCAGCATGAGATCAGCAGCATAGACAAGTCACATATCACCAATTAAAGAGTCATTACAGTGATTATTCTGGTTAGATATTCATGAGTCTAACAGCCTCAGGGTAGAAGCTGTTCCTCAGTCAAGTGGTTCTGCACTTAATGCTCTGCAACCTCCTGCCTGAGGGGAGCGGGGTAAAAAGTGTGTGCGCTTGGTGAGTGGGGTCCTTCATGTCTCTGATGAGCTTTCTTCATCAGGCTGGTGGTGTTGTTGCTCCAGCTGAGGTGCACACCCAAGGACTGGTAGCTGGAGACCACTTTTGATGTTTGTCTTCAATTCCCAGAGTTTTCCCTGTCTGGAAAATGTAATTGTCCATGTTTTCCATGTATGTATGATTTCCAGTGCTGCTGGGATCCCTGTTTAAGATATTTTCTGC
>JBBPBX010021368.1:28806-42452 GCA_038048925.1 Garcialebias charrua
AGGTGGGCACACTCAGTGACGTAAATGTATGCATTCTGGACATTTATAAGTATAAGATGCATTGGAGGGAGCAGAGAGTGGTGTCCATGTGGTGACGATGAGGCAGGAATAGTGTGGGAGAGGCAGGAGGACAGGGAGCCTGTTGGTGATCTCAGTCTGCAGATAGGCACCAAGGAGATGCTCCCAAATAGAATGTGACTTTGATTTCTCACCTCATTTCACTCTCAGCTGTCAGATAGGTTTCTGCTCAGATGACATCTCCTTCACAACACCGTGCAAAAATGTGGAACGGTTCAGAAATGAGGCAGCTGCTGCCCTACATGCCAGCCGCTCTGGGTGACATCATCACCTCTGCCGCTCTCCTGTGGCTCACAACAACAACAACAACAACAACAACAAAACTTAAGGCGAAGCTATGGAAATGATGCACTGCACCTCCCGGATGCCTCCCCCTTTTGTTCCCCACCGCTGTTTTTTGTGTGTGTGTGTGTGTTTTCCATCCCTGCAGTGAGCAGTCGTGACCTATTTACCTGTGATGTGTCGACAGTGAAGTTTCACCTGAGCAGACGTTAAATCACAGCTGTCTGCCCTCTCAAAGTTTTTAACACAAGTGTTCCAGTCTCGTCTGGCAGAAAACACAAAAAACATTTTTGACTGATTATGATACGACTTTACTAAATTACTATGGTAGGCTTCTGGCTGTATTTTCCGTTTTTCCTAAAACTGGGTATTTAAATAAAATAAATAGCAAGTACCAAATAATAATTGAGAGACATTTAATAACATCAGAATCAGGGTCTGGTAATAAGAAATATCCAGTAAAACCAATTTTCTAATTTTCTAGTTTAATCATTTTAGACAAACTAAGAGACTGATTGATTTTTGTTTTAATTTGCAGGATGTGAAAATGTGTAAATCCACCAATAAATAAATAAATAAACAAACCAATTAAATTTTATGAAAAACTGCAAAGCTCACAAAAAGTCAATAGCTAGAGATGCATGCATTTCACAGGCGACATTGTTTTTACATTAAGGGCCTGAGTTTTACATTTTATAACTAATGAGAAGAAAATTTCGGCTGCTCCCTTCTTCAGGGGGTCACCACAGCGAACTAAGTCGCATGAAGATTTGGCAATTATTTTTACACCGGATGTCCTCCTGACCCAACCACAGACCACTGAGCTACCACAGCCCTCTGTGTGGAGCAGAGAGCTGCTATCTAGGGCACCCAGGGAAGCAGATGGTGGGGACTGAGGGCCTTGCTCAAGGGCTCTGGTCTCTTTAATAGCGGACAATTTAAAACACGACAAATTTAACAATCTATGTGAAGATTTGAGCTATTTGTCTTCATTTTGGGAAGCAGAAAATAGTTTGGGTGATGGAACAAGAAACAACAGGATCTAATTTAGGTCTGATGCTGTATCAGACTTACCTTCATGTGGAGCTGCTCACACCCGCACTGTGACAAGCCCAGAGCTCTGCCTCTCACTACGTCACAGATGGTGCGTTCGCGTGTAATCGGATTTCCCATGATTAAACACGGCTTGAAGTTCAAAATCACTTTTAAAGCAAAATTAAAGTGATTTATCATTTTGTTTGCAAAAACGAACATATTTAAATGTTAAAATATATATATTTTGAGCAATTTTATGAAAATTAAAAAAATCATATCAGTGGGGCTTTAAAGCTGTTAATCCTGTACTGAGGATGGTCGTACATCTTTCTATTTGATGCGTTACGGGCGTCCCGCTTGCTTCAAAGTTTTTTCTCACGCTGGTGTCAGCTGAACGCGCCTGTCGTGTAAAACAATGAACAACAACCGTAACAAATGGATGTTTCTGGATAAACCCAAACGTCTGAGCACATGCAATAAACAAGATTTGTGTCTCGTTCCGTAACTTTATCCGGACTCCCTTCTTGATTTGTTCTCATCCTGAATCCCACGGGGCGGTGAAGGCTGCACGGGATTGTGGGGAGTTTAGCCGAAGTCACTGCTTGGTGCAGAGGACAAACCAGCTCAAACTACAGTCGTTGGCCATGGGTTAGTTTGAGCCATCAGGGACCGCTCTGCAACAGTATCTACTGAGGTCGTCAGTGAGAACATGTCAGGCTCATTCCCGTGATGGGCCGGCTCAGACTCCGTAAGAGACACCAGAAAAAGTGCCACTGTCCTTGTGAGGCATTTCACGTGGAACACTGACACCACAACAATCTGCCTGTGGCCGTTGGATCTCGGGTCATTTTCAAACCTGTTAGCAGTCGGCCCTGTTGGTGTCAGACGGCTCCACGCCACCTGCTCCGCTTGTTCTCTGACCAGATTTGCTCCATTTGGCGAGAAATGCTATCCGAACGAGACAGCTGGGTACTGGTAACTACTCTCCAACGTTTCATCAACAGGGATTCATGCGTTATTCATTTTGCCTGGAATGCTGGCCGCGGGCCGCGTAATGACTGCTAATCAATTTGGTTGAGATTTTGATTTTTTTGTTTTTTGTTGCCAGTTCAGATTTTCTCAAACAACCCGAAGCAAAACACAAAACTTTGGTTATAAACTATGTGAAGAACCCGGTGGAACCAACGTCCTCGGGAGCTGGCTTATAATCAAATTATTATCATTCCAAAATTCCTGTGGAGTTGGAAAAGCATAATAAAACTCTATTCAATAATTCACATGGTAAATATTATATTACAGATCTTGTTTATAAAATCACCAGGCTGCCACCCATCAGTGAGTTTTTTATTTATTTATTTTGCCCCAGAGCAAGTCTGGCTGCTCTTTTGGCTGCAGAAGTCAGAAAGGGCTGGCAGCCGCAATATTAAAAAGGTAAAGCCACTTGCTGCTTCTGCAATATAAGTGTAAATATGGGCACCTTAGAACAGCTGGGTTATGAATAATGGAAACAGGCTGCCCTTGAGAGTCTTGAGAAGGGAAGCATTCAAAAACTGAAAGAAAGTTAACATCTTGCTGGATTCTCTTTTTCCACACGCTTAGCCAGAAGAAATTACCAGTAAGTAGGCAGCACTATATGTTGGTAAAACCTTCAGGCCTTCTTTTGCTTGACGTGTTTATTTCGTCTCCGTTTTCTTGAGAAATGCAACGGAAATGCAGCTGGAGTGGAACACATGAGAGTAGACGAGCAAATGGTGCATACGTTTAGTTTAGTTTAGTTTATTTGTTCATTTCATATTTAAAACACACACAAAAAACAATTTACAAAACCACATAGTAAAAGTAAACAATACATGAAATGAAAGGTGGCAGAAGAAGAAAATAATTTTATCGTATCTGCCCCTTCTTTAAAACAAAATTAACTCAAAATATCAATTCAAACAACAATCATCTATGAATAATATAAATGACTAATCACAATTTTCCATATTTAAAGTACATTTGAGATAAATTAATATATGTATCTTTTCAAAAACTTAGTCTTAATCATTTTCTTGAACATAGGCATTGTCTTTACTATTTTGACATCATTTTCCAAACCGTTCCACAGACTTATACTCTGAATTAGAGTAGTAGACCGACCCTTCAAACTAGTCCTGTACTGTGGTTTTACAAAAATGTCCATTCCCTTAAGATTATAGGTACTTTTCCTTTTTAAAAAATGAGTTTGAATGTTTGGAGGTAGCATGTAGTTTAAGTCAAAGTCAAAGTCAAAGTCAACTTTATTGTCAGAACTGCAATATGTACAGGATATACACAGGATTGAAATTGCGTTTCTCTCTTTCTTGCGTTTCTTATGAGCTTTAAACAGTATTAAAAGAATATCGTAGTCAACCAAATCATAGAACTTCAATAATTTCAACTGACAAAATAAAAGTCTGGGAATAGAAAAAAGAAGTCGGGCAATCTGAGGCCTGAGACAATGTACTCATCACAATGGCGGCTGCTGAGCCTGTTTTCTCCATTTTAATTTGAGACAATGTGCATATGGTGTTTTCTCCTGCAGCCAATGACTGAGTTCTGAACGAGTGTGTTGATGAGTCAGATGTTGTCTCATTTGCCCTTTGAGACAGCTGTCTCAGCTGCTTCGTTCGTCAGATTGGACTGAAGCGTAGAGACCGGGGAAGTGAAGACAGCCTCTGACAAGTTAACGCCAACAGCTGGTGACCGGCTGAGTCTTCAACCCTGTTCCAGTACAGGTGCATCTGTGATTTTAAGTATCTTCACACCTCCAACGTGTCTCGGCTGAACGGCTCACCTGTTCCCAAACTTGTGCCAGATGTTCTACGTGCTAATGTCAACGAGAAGAGCTGAGACTTCGATTAAACACACGTCAGATAGTCTCATAAATGTGTTCTCACGTCTCTTCAATCTTTCTCGTTTATTTCTGCCTCCAGTAAATTAAATGTAGCATCTATTCTGTTCACGAACCCACTGAATCAAGATCAGGGCATCCTGGAGTGATGGTTGAGAGAGAGGCAGGATCAGTGTTGCCAGATAGGGTCGAGGTTTTCCAGCCCAAAAATCAGTTAAAAACCGTCACATCACACAAAAATCTGCCCATTCAATATATCGTTACATTTACTGTTTGAACATGAACACACATCAGTACAAGCCAAGATAATTTAACACTATGTGGCAAAACACAACAATCCAACGAGTTGTTCTCCGTAAACGACTCTGACCCAGCCACCACAGCAACGTCAGGTCCAGTGAGTGTCACGTGACACATCACACGTGTTTGCATGTGGATTCATAACAACCACGTAGACTACTCCCACTTTTCACATTTAGAAGACACAAACTACGATCAGTGCGCTCAGCTTATTTCTACATCACTGAAATACTAAAATTTACTATGGTTGATTTTAAATTCTTACCTTTAATGCTGATCAGATTGTTGGCTGCCAAAACGAGCATAATTTATGGCGCCGCCTCACCAGTTCTCTGTTGTGAACGCCCTGGCAGTTGACAATAGCCAGCCAGTGATGGAGAAAGGTCAGGGGAGCTTTACTATGAACCAGTAATGTTGAATGGTTGTTTGAAATGTGTTTTAATAGATTTAACTCAAAACCTACCCATCTGACTCCAAACCCATCCTCACTCGCCCAACGTTATTTTTGCAAAATCAGAATAAAACTGCCCGATCTGGCAACACTGGGCAGGATACACCCAGAACAGGTTAGTCTCCAGGTAACCTGACATTTGGACTGTAGTAGGAAACTGGTGTGAAAACATGTAAATTTCATGGTGGGAAAAAAAAGTCCCCTTCAAAGATTTGAACCCTGAATCTTTGTGGTCTGGGACAACAGTGAGAACTACGATACGATAATTATTACTATTTTTTAAATCTGTCTTTTGACAGCTTACAAACCTTTTTAATTAAAAGCAAAAGTAGTTTTTCTTTCAGCTGTTTCCTTCTTAAGGAGTTGCTACAGCAAGCAAAATAAATAGAAATTTAAATAAAATTGCACAAACTAGTTTTGGTAATTGTTTTGCGCCGGATGTACTTCCTGACACAATATGTGCAGCTTCTGGATTACAAGACTACGGCACTGACCACAGAGCAACAACGACACTGTGAAAACGTCTATAATTAAAACAAGAAAAGCAATGTAAAACATCAGATATAGTTTTCTCTTTACTTACATTTTTATTGATTTTATTTAATTTTATATTAATAGATACAATGAACTTGATTTTTATAATTCATCATTAAATAAATGTGTTACTAAAACTACATTACGTTTACTAATGTGTTTGCACATTTCTTTTATACAAAAAAACAAGTATTACAATAAAATGTATATTTTACATTTGCAGTTTGTTTATTCTGTGTTATTTCACATGTAGATGTAAATTAAAAGTGTATTTTTTATAGCTTTATTAATATTTCCACTATTGTGATTCATTTTTCTTCCGTAAATTTGTCGGTGTCTTGTTCCAAAAATTTTAGGCTATTTGAACAAATCATGAATCAAAACGTTCAGCTCATTCAGGAGAAGGGTGCTATGACTTTGGTATTGGTGCAATTTTAGCTTTTTGAAATATTTAGGCTTTTCTGACTTTTTTTTCCTCATAGAAAATGAATTGAGCTCATTTTACAGCTTTCCAATCTTTAGATCTGTTTACAACTTTTACTGCTCCTTTCACATTTTGTTCATGGTTCAGCTTCTTTCAGCTTCCTTATGCAAATTGAAACTTTTTCTCCAGCTACTTTTGTCAAATTTTAGCGGTTTTTTCAGCTGTTTTGTGATCCTTTAAGCTTATTTCTGCTAACTACATTTTTGTGCTTCTAACTTCTTTCTGCTAATTTCAGTTTGTTATGCTCCTTTCAACTTATTTCCGTGAGTTTCAGCTTTTCTATTTCAGCTACTATTTAGCTGTTTTTATGCAAATTTAAGTTTTTTGGCAAATTCCATATTTTTTTGCACTCATTTCAGCTTTTTTCAGCTTAATCTGCTCTCTCCACTTCTTTCTGGTAATTTCAGCTTCTTTCTGCTTTTTTAGCTACTTTTTAGCTGTTTGTGCTCATTACTCTCTTTCAGACTACGTAATTGGGCAAACATGTTCTTTCTGCGTTTTTCTGCTAATTTAAGCTTGTTCTACCATTTCAGCTAGCTTTTTAGTATTTTATAGCTAATTTCATCTGTCTTCAGATCATGTTAATTTCTGCTACTCAGCCTAACTTCTTTTGCTAATTTCCGCTTGTCATGCTCCTTTCAGCCATGTTCTGCTAGTTTCAGCTTTTTCTGATCTTCCAGCTACTATTTAGCTCTTCTGATACTAATTTTAGCTTAGTCAACTAATTCCACATTTTTCAAGATCATTCCAGAATTTTCCGCTTCCTTCTGGTAGTTTAAGCTTCTTTTTGCCTTTTCAGCTACTTTTCAGCTATCTTTATTTATTTATGTTTTGCTAATTTCAGCCTTTTTTGTAGTTAATTTCATAATTTTAATTCTCATTTCTGCTTATTTAAACCTAATTCAGAAAATATGTGTTCTTTCTGCTTTCTTCTGCTAATTTCAGTTTGTTCTACCTTTTCAGCTAGCTTTTCAGTATTTTATAGCTTAATTTCATCTGTCTTCAGATAAATTCAAGTTTAACATGTTAATTTCTGCTACTTTCAGCCCAATTAACTTCTTTTTTGCTAATTTCAGCTTGTTATGCTCCTTTCAGCCATGTTCTGCTAGTTTAAGCTTTTTCTGATCTTTCAGCAATCACAATTAGCTCTTTTGATGCTAATTTTAGCTTAGTCAACTAATTCCACATTTTTCAAGATCATTTCAGAACTTTCCGCTTCCTTCTGGTAGTTTAAGCTTTTTTTTGCCTTTTCAGCTACTTTTCAGCAAACAGTTTTTGTTGCTCATTTCAGCCTTTTTTGTAGCTAATTTCATTCATAATTTTAGGTCTGCTTATTTAAACCTAATTCAGAAAATTTGTGTTCTTTCTGCTTTCTTCTGCTAATTTTTTTAGGTTTGTTCTTCTATCTCAGCTACATTTCAGAATGTTATTTTTAGCTAATATCAGCAGTTTTTCGGCAAGTTCTGAGCATTCGCACTACATTTATGTAGGAAATGCAATTTCACTAGTTGTTATTTTTTTAGGGGTAAATCATCACATTTAAATTTTATTTTATTTCTGCAGCTGAAACTACAGTACTTCCTCTTGTTTTTAATTTCCTGCCTTCATTTCACACAATTGTTTGTGCAGTCTGTGAGTTTGTTCAACGGTCATAACAATTTTTTTTACGAAGAATACATTTTTTCAGGTTTTTATTGAGTCTTGTTATATTTTAATCAGCAAACTACTTCTTGATACCCCTGTACTTTGCAGAAGATTGGATTTTTCCACACTTATGACCATCTCTGCCATTATCCATGCAAACTACTTGAGGCCAAATGAAGCTAAATGATACAAAACAGAGTCCTGAATTTAATTTATCTAAAAACTGTTTTAGCTGCTTGTATACATTTTGGCTGCAAGTGCAATTTTTTAAAGAGAGTCTGAACGTAGCATCCCAGCTGACACGTTTGAATACAAAGTCAAGTGATTATAGTAGAAAGCATGCTTGAGTGAGCTTATCAATCAGCTCTGTGTGTTTGCCAAAACATTCATATATTAAGGCCTGCTGAGCCTAATGAACATCCTGCTCCCATTGATGATCCCATTGTTGTGCGCAGAAATTTACATAATCGCTACTTTACGCAGATTAAATTCACCTCCATTTTTAAAAATCCCTTTTCCTCTTCCCTTCAGCTGAAGTAATATTGTCTCATATCCATGTTTGTATGTTGAAATGCAGTTTTTTCTTTTAATCAGCTCTTTTTAAACACACGGCACGTAGCGAACTACAAAGCTAGTTTCTCCCCTCGCTCTCTCTTATTAACCACTTTCTACTCCCTATGTACCATCATCATTATTTCTCACAGTATTTTTTTGCTGAGGCAGGAACTTGCAGAGAGTGTTTTTATGTTTGTGGGTGAGGAGGAGGAGGAGGGTGGGGAGTAAGGGGGGTAGAGGAGGAAGGAAGCAGGGCTGTGTTAGTGGTAGGCAGGCTTCAGGAAACATCAGGGCTGCATTTGGAGATAAAAACAGGTATACCATCATATCATCTCCTCAGAGCAACTGCACTTTGATATGTTCTAAAATAATCCACTGATGTCTCTGACAGCACTTTTACCTTTTTTTCCTCCCCCTGCTGTAATGACAGCACACTCGGTGAATGTTAAAGCAGCATCAGATCTGCAATGGTAATTTTCACAGAATTTATGAAGTCTCAGTTTGCCCTAAAATCTCAGCCTCGAAGACGATATAAATAATATTAATTAACAAACTAATAGACAGTTTAGAAAGTGAAGAGTACAATCTGACTTCTCTAGAATAAATACAGTTAAAAGGGTTAGTAATCCTTGAAGAATTTAGATTAATCTCAGTTTTAACATTGTGCAAGGTGCACAGCACCAAAGCACCTGTAGGATGAGCAGCTCGTTTAAATGTGTGTTTACATTTGGTTTAATCAGCGACTGGAGGTTTCTGAGCATGTCGTTGAAAGAGCTGTTGACGCTCAACAGCTGGGAAAGGGTTACACAAGCATCTCTTCAGAGAAATGTGTAAGCTAAATGCAAGCCTCATGGATGGAAAATTGAGATTAAAATTACATTTTTTCTTCTTCTATCAGTAAAAAGACTCTTTAAATATGATAATAGACATCATTCCAGCATCAGAACATTATGGGTTTTAAAACGAATTGAATATAAAAAAAGAATGTGGATGCAACATGACAAAAAAAAAATATACACATTTTTCTACCAAATGGTAAATGGTCTGTACTTATACAGCATATTTCTATCTTATCAAGATTCTCAAACACTACGATCTGTGCCCTCATTTACCCATTCATACAGCACTCTACTAGATGTATACAAAGAATAATCAGTGCTTTATCACATTCATACACCGATAGGACACATATCGAAGGCAATGAGAGGTTCAGTGTCTTGCCCAGGGACAATTTGCTGGTGGAATCGAACCCCCAACTCTCACACTGGAGGACGACTACTCTAATCACTCACTCACAGCTGCCCTAAATGGATGTAAAACAAAAAAGGAGCTTTAAATGCTTAAAGGTTCAGTATGCAGTTTCTGTAGAACTGCAGCACTTAGAAATATTTTCAACAGGCAAAGCATTCTGATCCCTCCCCCTCAGAGCCATATGTGGCTCTGCCCCCTTGTGGTCTGTTGAATTTCAAATTCAAGCTCTGTTTTTATTGGCTGATTCAAATTCAAGCTCTGTTTTTATTGGCTGGTTACAAACTCTGTTTTTATTGGCTGGAAAATGGCGGGTCACCTTTTCTTTTTAGAAATGCTTATTTACCACCTGGAGAAGCAAGGGGACAATATTTTTTATTTTTTTTTCAGAGATTACCTGGCTAACATCAGTCTGTCAGGAGGTAGTGACAGAGTGAAGAAATATGTTCATAAAAAAAGCTACATACTGAAGCTTTAAAATAATGTGATGATCTTTAAGTGATAGTTCAAATCGTTTGAAGTGGGGTTCTGTAAGAAGATTATGAACAGCTAATATCTTACCTGCTAGAGATAGCTCTTTGAAAGAATTCAGCTTGTGGAAATATAATTTAATTCCGATTAGAATGACAAGCTAACAGTCTGATGCGGGCTGAGAGCATTAACCAAATACCCACAGCGTTTCATGCAACACTTTATAAACCTGAAAGTTATGCACCATAACTCATGTTCCCTGAAGGAAGGGAACGAGATGCAACACTATTGCTATGGGAATTTGCGCCCACGCGCGATTACCTGGAATGGAATGATCTAAGATTGGAATGATCTAAGATGGCGGCTGAGCAGAGTGGACGTTTGTAGTCGGGGCTCCTGCCAGTACCTCCAAAAGGAGTATTTGGAGAGCTTGTACTCGCAGTGTTTAGCGCTGGATGTGCAGAGAGGAGCTCTGAAGGAGCTGCGGAACTTGGACTGGAGCATGCGATCCAGAGTTATGGATCTACAAGCCAACATGTCCGTGAGTTTTTGCCGAGAGTTAGCCAAGCGTAGCTACCGGGCTAATCAAAGCTAACCGGGCTAATCAAAGCTAACCGAGCTGGGTCACCGTAACCGGGTGCCGTAGCTGCGGAGCTGCGGGCTTCGTTAACAAATAAACCGGAAAAATACGCTGGTTGTTACGAAGAAACGCGGGCCGGCACGCTGGAGGTGCTTTGTTGCAGCGAAAGAAAACAACAAAGCTGGGAGTGGTGGCTTCAGACTACAAGCTAACGCTAGCCATGTGCTGCTGATAAAGGCTAATGCGGAAAAACACCACGGAGTTGGGACTGTTGCTACAGGCTGGCGTGAGAGCCGAAAGCCGTGAACGCCACCTCGGGCTTCGAGCTGAGCCGAGCGCAACGAGGGGGCCGTGAACGCAACCTGGGGCTTCGAGCTGATCCGAGAGCCACGAGTGGGCCGTGAACCGTGGACGCCACCTTCGAGCTGAGCCGAGCGCCGTGAGCCGTGGACGCCACCTGGGGCTTCGAGCTGAGCCGTGCGCCGTGGGCGAGCCAGGGGATTGCTGCAGGCTGCTGAAACGTGAGTTCTGAACTAACTGCTGATCTGAAGCAGAGCAACGATCGAGTAGCTGTTGGACGGGAAGCAAGCTGATTACTGTTGGACATGAGCAGAGCAGCGAGCGAATTGCTGCGGATGGGAGCAGAGCAGCGAACGAGTTGCTGCGGACGTGAGCAGATCGGCGAGCGAGTTGCTGTGGAACAGTGATTTTCTGTATCCAGATCAGAAGAAGCAGGCGTGATGAGTCCTAGTAAAAAAAATAAATCGGAGCAGCAGAAACAGGAGTCGGCGAGTAAAAAATCGGTGGATAAAAATTTGGAGTTAATGGAGGAATTGAAAAATGCAGTAAACGTTCTCACTGCGGAAGTTGCAAGTTTGAGAGCTGATCAAAAAAACTTTAATCAACTGGTTGAGGAGATGAAACTAATGAAAGCTCAGGAGGTCATCAGAGAAGAACGATTAGCTCAATTGGAACAAAAGTGTGAGGACATGGAACAATACATAAGAGGCGAAAACATGGTCATTTCTGGACTCGAACTTAAACGCTGGTCATCGGCTGATGTAACCAAAGGCGTTAACACGAGTGAAGGAGGACGACCAGAACAACTGCAGTCTCTGGAGAATCAGGTAGTCACTTTCTTAAGTGACAAAGGCATTGACATTAAACGTGATGACATTTCCACCTGTTACACACTGCCCAATAGAGCTAACAAACTTAAACCGTCAGTAGTCGTGAGATTCATTGGAAGGAATCAAAGAAACAGGGTAATGATGCAGTCAAAGAAACTCGCAAAAACTAGGGTCTTCATGAATGAACACCTAACTAAAAAAAACGCAAACATTGCACATGCAGCAAGGTTGTTGAAAAAGGAGGAAAAAATAAAAAAAACTTGGACAAGAAACGGAAACATCTGGATCAAAGTAGATGAAAATTCTCATCCTAAAATAATAAAAGAACTGAAAGACTTAGAAACATTCAAATGAGCTCAAAAATGACAAATCACCAATCACTATCACATGTTCATACACAAAATTAACAGAAATGAACAAACAAACAAATAGATTAAAACATGACAGCAACAAACGAAGACTCAGAATTCAAAATATATAATGTTGAAGATATGGTTGATGCAAACTTTTATCCTGCTATAAAAGACTGTGAATACTATAATGAAGAAAAGTTTAATAACATCAATATAACAAATGGAGATCTCTCTATTATTCACATCAATAGTAGAAGTATAAATGCAAATATATCCAAAATAACAGATTATTTAAAACAGTTAAACAGAACTTTTACATTAATAGCACTGTCAGAGACATGGCTTAATGATGAAAACAAAAATAATGTTCACATCGAAGGATATGAATTATATCATTTAAACAGAAACAATAAAAAAGGTGGTGGAGTAGCTCTATTTGTCAAAAATGAAATAAAGTGTAGAATAATTAAAGAAATGTCAATAATTGTTGACAATCTTATGGAAATAATAACAATAGAAATATTAAACGAAAATGCTAAAAACATATCCATAAGTTGTGTATATCGATCACCAGGATCAAATATAGAAATATTCACCGATAAAATCATACAACTACTGGAAAAGAGTTTAAATAAAAAAGTTTTCTTGTGCGGAGACTTTAATATCGACCTGGGAAATAAAACGGATTCAAATAACATCAGCACATTTCTAAATTCAATGTATAGTTTAAATCTTTATCCGTTAATATCAAAACCAACAAGAATTACAACTCATAGTGCTACGATAATTGACAACATTTTCACAAATATAACAAATGGGGATATGACAGGTGGTATCTTAACAACTGATTTAAGTGATCATTTACCAGTTTTCACTATCTACAGAAATGATCAAAACATTACAAAAGAAGTTACAATTAAGAAAAAAATAATAAACACATCAAAAAAAGCTATGGATCAATTAAAAGATGATTTACAGAAGCAAAACTGGAAGGACGTGTATATTGATGATGTTAACAGATCATATGATGAATTTATGAACATTTTAGAAGCTCTGTATGAAAAGAATTGTGTGCAAAGAAATCGTAGAAAAAGAAATATTGTTGACCAACCTTGGATGACTAAAGGGTTGAGAAATGCTTGTAAAAAAAAAAATAACTTGTATTTATGTTTCTTAAAAACGAGAACACAACAAGCTGAAGAAAAATATAAAAAATATAAAAATAAATTGGTAATGATTATAAGAAGATGCAAGAAAGAATACTATAGTGATTTATTAAACAAGAGCAATGGTGACACTAAAACAACATGGCGAGTAATAAATGATGTTCTAAAAAGTCATAAAGCAAAAACGAACATTGCAAAATATTTTGTGAAAGATGACAAAGAAATACATGATGAGAATGATATCGTAAATGAATTTAATCAATATTTTGTAAATATTGGATCAAGCCTTGCAGCTAAAATACCAAAAGTAGATAATAAGGTGTGTCATTCAATTAAAAGTTGCACCAACAGTATTTTTCTTAGTGGAACTAACAAAGAGGAAATTATGAAAATGGTAAAAAATCTCTCAGACAAGAGATCAAAAGACTGGGTGGACATGGAATGTTCGTAAAGGAAATAATAA